>OVBA01006048.1:0-18073 GCA_900406435.1 Lepidium aucheri
AAATTTTTATAAGCTCTCTTATAAATTTTTGTAAATATCTTATAAATTTTTGTAAATATCTTATAAATTTTTTTAAGCACCTTATAAACATTTTATCAACACCTTATAAATTTTATAAGTTATCTTATAAAACTTTATAAATTATATAAGCTCTATCATAAATCCTTATAAATTTTATAAGGTCTCTTATAAAACCTTATANAAAGTCTTATAAATTTTATAAATTCTCTTATAAAAAATTTTATAAACCCTCTTATAAAATTTTTTGGCGGGAAAATTTTTTCGTAAAGTGGAAAATGTTTTGGCTGGAAAACAAAAATTTTGGCGGGAAAAAAGTTTTTTTGGCGGGAAATTTTTTTTTGGCAGACAAGAAGTTTGCAAAAATATATAAATATAATAATATAAGGGTATTTTGGTCATTTTTCCATAATGAGGAGCATTTTTTGAAAATGTCTAAAATATGAGGGCATTAATGAAAATGTCCTCCTTTGAGGGACATTTTTGCAATTCTCCTTACTTTAAAAAGTATTATTTTTACTTTTACGTTAGTAAGGTAAATATGATGAAATATTTGTGATATAATTGAAGACTTCAATTTTTGTTCCTTTTAAAAGTATATTTCTTATATATATATATGTAGTAAAACGAATAAATTCTTATTGACCGCTATTCAAGAAAAGTGGCAAATTTAAATGAGTTTTAGAGAGTAAGTTTTGAACTATAGTTGAAATTCTGTCGATCCAATGATTAAAAAAAACCCAATAATTATAAGGTGATAAACTATTGAAAATTTTGCTCGCATATCATAAAAGTTTTATAATTTTGCCAAAAATATCCTTAAGTTCTAATTTGGTTCCAATAAACCAAGAAATATGAGTTGACTGAATTATCTAAACATATAAAAAAGTCAACAGTAACCATAAAAGTAATGAAAATTCACTCAATCTATATTTCATGATTTTGTAAAAGAACAAAAATTTATGTTTTTTCTTTTGACGAATCTACCAAATTTTATATTTTTCAAATGATTTTTTAAAGACAGTAATAAATAATGAAAAGAAGTTACAATTTTATAATGCGCTACGGAATTTATTATCTTTTCAAATAGCTCGATCGTGTAAATGTTTTGATATATAGTTTACTAGAATCACATGAAATTTCTTTTATACCGATTGTGGAATATTATATTCATACAAAAAAATTTTGGAAAGGTTTAAACGTGTGAACGTATAAACTGATAATTCATGAATTTGCATAACATTATGAACTGCTTAATTTAGATAAGGAGGGAGACCGGGGTTCATTTTTGATAAAAGATCGGTAGGAAAACTTGGGATATAAATAATCATTAGGATTGGATAAATCAGATGCAAAAAAAAAATTTAAAAGTTTTAAATGAGTGAATGTATGAACTGATTTATGAATGTGCATAACTACAATATTATGAACTGTTTAATTTTGATGAGGGGGAAGATCGGGGTTCAATTTCGATAAAAGATGAGAAGGAAAATGTGGGATATGAATAACCATTAGGACTCGATAAAACAGATACAAAAATCTAAGAGGGAGTCACTATTAGATATAATTTCCAATTGCAGCATGGAGCTATCAAAATGGAGGAAGAGACAAATTTTACCAGGAAAGGTAAAAGTGAAAAAAACTAAAAGACAGACTAGAAGAAATGAAGAACTCAGATTCAGCCCCTACTGAAGAAACTCAAGAGGTAGCTCAGGATCTAAGTATGACCTATAAGAAAGAGGAGACTTATTGAAAACAAAAAAGCTCGAATAGATGGTTACAAGGAGATAGAACGCAAAAAACTTTGATACACAAAATAATAAGAAGAGAGCAAAAAAAAGAATCATATGGCTTTATGATGATCAAGAGAAATGGGTGGACCAGGAGGAGAAAATTGAAACAGAGACAGTTAAATATTTTAACAAACTTTTCACTTTGAACAGGACGAAGAGTGAAAACGTTGCCCTAGATGGGATAGAACCTAAAGTCACTGAAGGGATAAACCAATTAATCCTTGCAAAGGTGACTGAGCAAGAAGTAAAGAAGACACTCTACATGATAGATCCGACCAAAGCCCTGAGACATGATGGTATGACCACTCTATTTTCTCAGCAGTACTAGGATGTTATTAAAGAAGATTTGTTGAACCTAGTAAATACTTTTATCCAAACAAAAGTTTTGAAAGAGATCTTAATCTGATAAACATTTTTCTGATACCAAAGATACCTAGACCAACAAAAATAGCGGAATTTAGGCCAATAATTTGTGTAATGTAGGGTACAAAATTATTTTCAAAGTAATATGCTTAAGATTAAAGAAGATATTACCAATTTTGATCTCAGACACAAAATCTACCTTTGTATGAGGTTGTCTCATCTCAGATAACATTTTGGTGGCCCAGGAGATATTCCATGTATTAAAATCAAACAAAATGGTAAAAAGTTCTTATATGGCAATGAAAATAGGCATGTATAAAGCATACGATAGTACATAATGGAGTTTTTAGAAGAAATTATTGTAGAAGCTTGGTTTCCATGAGAGATGGGTAGAAGGAATTATGTTATGTATATCCTCAGTTTGCTTTTCAGTATTGATCATCAAAACTTCTAAAAGACGTACTACCCCACATAGAGGTTTAAGGCAAGGGGATCCTCTATCACCTTACATTTTTATTCTTTGTACGGAGACATTGGTAGCTAGCTTAAAAAGGAGAAAGGAGCAAAAAGAATTAACGGGGATCGCAATTGCCTGATCAAGTCTTACGTGTTTCTCACCTTCTATTTGCAGACGATAGCCTCATTTTTATAAGGAAAATTTAGAAGAATCTTTAGAAGAATCACATACCATTCTATAAGTGCTAAAGACTACGAGATGGTTTTAGGATAACAAATCAATTTCACAATATCCGCTATCCAATTTAGTAAGAGTGTGGATATTATAACCAGACATGCGATTAAGGAATGCTTAAGTATCAAAAATTAAGGAGGGATAGACACATATTTAAGATTACCAGAAAGTTCAGATTGTGCTAAATCGAAGGTGTTTGCTCTTGTGCAATAATGATCAAAGAAAGAATCATTTCGTGGTTAGCCAAATTTCTTACGAAAGGGGAGGGGGTTAAAGAGGTTCTTATCAGGTCAGTATTAACGACGATCCCATTTTATGTTATGTCATGTTACCATCTTCTAAAGGCGATTACGTCAAAAAAATTGACAGCTATTGCTGACTTTTGGTGGCATAATTCAGGGGCCTCCAAAGGAATCCACTAGGTGAAATGGGGCTAAACTATGTCAAAAAACAAAGAGTGAATGTGGTTTGGGTTTTAGAGCTATTTAATAATTCAATACAGCTCTACTAGCAAAAAACTATGGAGATTATTAGATAAGTCGGATTCTCTGATTTCTACTGTGCCCAAGGGTCGATATTTTAGGGACTCTGGTCCCTTAGGACCTAGCAGATTATATTCACCATCTTATGGTTGGCATAGTATCATATAAGTTTGTTCCTTGGGTCTAAAAGGCTTCAACAAAAGAATAGGGAACAAGGAGACGATTAGAGTATAGGACGATTCATGGATCCTGGACTAGATCCCAAGATGAGTAATGGGCATTGGCCCCAACATCTACCCAGACTTGAGTCATAAATTTGATTGATTCAACAACAAAAATATGGCGTCCAATGCTTATTAGACAATTATTTGTTCCTAAGGCCGAATTAATTTTAGGCATTCATATTCCTCGCAGACCCGAGAACAATAGACTAGGATGACATTTTACCAAAACATGTTTTTATACAGTGAAATCAGGATATTGAGCTGAATGCAACTTTTCACTTCACGATGTGGGGTGTTTAGTACCAAACATCCATACAGTACAGAATCAAGTACGGAGAATCAGAGCCCCTCAAAAAATTAAGCAATTTATTTGGCAGGCACTCTCAGGTTACATTGAAGTAAAATCAAATCTAGCAAAACGAGACACTAATTGTGATGAGAGTTGCGATAAATGTGGAGCGACAAAACGAAACGGGGAACCATGTTCTCCTTGAAAGTCCACAAGTTATTCAGATGTGAGTTATTTCTAAGATTCCTTCAAGAGGTAATTTTCCCGGCTCATCCTTATTTATCAATTTGGACTTGTCACGAAGTTACCTCTAGATCATATGGTACATTTGGAAAGTGAATAATCGAAAAGGCTTTTTGGAACATTGATAAGCATCGGCGAGAATTAGTACATGCAACACAAATTGAGACGGATATATGGGAGAAGGCCTAGAAAGGGAATACCACTTTAGTGGCTCCCAACCCTACAATTAGTAGTAAAGTGACAATGTGTTATTTAGACCACTTTCAGTTCTTCTTGTTTCCTTGGTTATAGATGTTTAGTGGACACATCCTTGAATGACTCAGGTCTTTTCACGAGACTTGAATGGTACTACTTCCCGCACGGCTTCGGTGGAGAGAACATGAGAGCTCACAGTTAGAAGCCTATCTACCTTCATTCCAAATTAAAGGATTTTCTTTGGGCTATGACATGTCTTATCTCTCTACATATCACATAGATGGAGTTTGTAGTGGACTCCTCGGAGTTCAAAAAGATGACCGAGAACCCTCTCTAGTGGCCTGCTTTTTAGCCATACCTAGATGATTATCTCGTCTCACGAGTCTGTTTAGAATTTTCTCCCTAAATTTAATTTCCCGTGCTCTAAACCACAAAGCAGATTACCTTGCTCGTAGTGTTAGAGAGCTATCTAGGGATGACGCTTTTTTGGACAATTTACCCCATACTTGGACAAGATATCTTCTGAATAAGTAAGGTTAACAATATATATTTATATATATATATATATATTATAAACTATTTAATCGTTAGAATAATATTTTCTACTATTCAGTTACAGGAGTTAATTCTGTAAAACAGTTCCACAATCTATGACGTTTGAATTTCTGAATTCCTTAGGACAAATTAACCCCCCTAACAAATCTATTTACATGTCCTATTATAATGGATAATAATAGATGAATGAGAAAATTGTTAAATAAACACTCAACTTTCAAATTTGAGCTATTTGAAGCACCAACTATCGGATTCTATGAAACGAACATCAACTTTTAGTTGACTTCATTTTTTGTCCCAAACCTATTTTTGACTTGGTTAAATTAGACACACCATTAAATTGTTATACAAAAGAATTAGATGCAATTAAGCATCATTTACTCTCCTTGTTAAATGAAAACAATGAAACTTAAAATATAAAAGCCTCAAATCAATTTTGCTAACCCTAAATTTCTTTCGCTTTCCTCTTCTTTCTTTGATGAGTTCAAATTTTGAGCAAGTAGGTGTTGTTGCAAACTGTGGATTCCTCTTGAAGTGTATGTGTGGATCAGATGTTAATTTGTTTACATCTAAGACACACGATAATCCAGGACGTCCATTCTTCCATTGTAGAAGCAAAAAAGATGTAAGTAGACTTTTTACTAGTTGTTGTGGTGTTTCCAAACTTACATAAGTATTAAACGAGTGAAAAATGCAGCGACATGATTTGTTTATGCAAATAGGTTGAGGATGCTGTGTTTAAGGAATTTTAAGATTCTTTACCAAAAATAGAAGCAATTAAAAATAACATTAGTCATGCCAAATTTGAGTTTAAAGAATCAAAGATTGTAATGGAAGACTTGAAAGAATATGTGATGTGAAACAAAAAAAAAGAAATTTGGAAGTTGAAAGTGATGATCAAATTTTTGTGTGTGTTTATGTTCTAGTTATTATCATTATTTACCAAATATTTGGTAAAGGAAAGGAGAAGAGCGTATTTGATTACTAGTTTGAGGAGGATATTGATTTGAATTCTCATATTACTACTTTGAGGAAACCATATTGTGATTTGTTACTAGTTTAAATGACAATGCTTTTATCTTGTGAGTTCTCATATTTAAATGATTGATTACTCTGCTCTCTTGAAACTTTTATAGATATCAAAGAGAAGAAACCAAAATATCTTCAATATAAGGAACAAACTAAACGAGACTACAACATTATTTCCTTATATTCATTTCCCTAACTGAAGCAAAAAAATACTAACATTTCCATAACTAAAGCAACATCAAAAATTTAAAATTACCCTAACTGAAGCAACAACAAAATACTAACAATTTGATCCATGTAGAAAGCCTTGTGAACTTTGTGAGCTTTGTGGTGGAATGCCTTGTAAGTTTTGTGAGAAATTTCTTGTGAGTTTTTTGTTTGTGGTGGAACCCCTTGAGAGTTTTTTTAGTGGAATCCATTATGAGCTTTGATGTGGAATGCTTTGTGAGCTTTGTGGTTTTTCCTGCATAAGTGGTGTTCCATCGTTGATTAAATTTTATCAAAATCAAAATCTGACTTGATCTAAATCACAAAGAATAATAATAATTTAAAAAATATAGAAAAAATCTAACCACTTTCTTTCGTTGTCGACCTCTGCGTCTTGGAAAGTTACCTCCACCAGTTGGATTTTTACAAGTCTGTTTATTGTGTCCATCTTCCTTGCAATTTGAACATGTCCTAATTCTCAACTTGCATAACAATTTATTCTTATTTGAGGAAGAAATTGTTTCATTCTTGCCTCTCTTCCTTGCATAGTTACTTGGTTTTCTAAGGTTTCCTTTTCCCCATGGTGGTGTAATACATGTAACCTCCTCATCCTAGGCCATAGTTTCATACCTTGGATAGAGCTAATACCATTCAAATAGGTACGAACCCACATCTTGGTTGAGTAGTACTCACTAACATATTCGTATACTTTTTATCTCTTACTAATAATAACACTTGCGGCATGCTCACAAGGAATACCAACCATCTGCCATTTTTTTCAGCCATATGTATGTTGGTTCATATCAACAGAATAACTAACACCATTCAATTCTATCTCATGTTCACGTTTCTCGCCATGTGTATAATACAATGTTGTGCACTTTCAATCATTTTCTATATCTCTGAATGTGTTCTCTTTGTGAACTTTGTCCAGTCAGTTTGCAATGATAAACTGATTTGCATTATGAACCATACACTAACGACAAATATCTTCTAACAGATCCAACAAATGATTTTTCCTTGTTTGATGAATGGTTTGATTGAAGGATTTATTTAGATTGTTTAAGTTGTCAACCGTCCTTAAAGAATGCTCTACACCATGATTGAGGATATGTTTTCGTTAGAGTAACATAAGCATTCGGATTGTACCTTTTTAGCTTGTTCATATTATCCACATATTCTTCATAGGTGTAACTTCGTGTTATTTTCCAAAACATGTGCTTGAGTTGTATATCATGACTATCCTTCTCTCAGTTCTCAAAAACATGTTTTACATACTGTCAATGTTAAGATGCTGGAAGCACATTATGCACAACGTTCACAAGCCCCTGCGAAAATAATTAAATTAAAACAATAAAAATTAACTATCTTAACCAATATCTAATCAGAATAATTGTTTATCAAAAGTCATAATAAATATTAACTATCCTAACTAATATCTAATCTTAAACATTAACTAAAACCATATAATGAAACAGCTAAAACAACTATATGACAAAGAAAAATAAGGACAGTCGTACCACTTGTTTACCAGATTTCACAATAAGCATTAACTATCTTAACTAATATCTGATCTTAAACATTAATTGTTACAATATAATCATACAGGAAAACAGCTATATGAAAAATGAAAAAAAAGGACAGTTACACCTTTTTTTATCAGAGATTACAACTACATTTCTGCCATCTTGCAAAGCAAGATCTTGAGCCAAATGTCGCACAAACCAGTCCTAGTATGTGTCATTCTCAACCTCAACTACCACCCAAGCAATGAGAAAAATCCTGTTATCCCCATATCTTCCTACTGCAACTAATAATTTTTCTTTTATATCTCGTTTTAGAAAAAGCTCCATCTAAGCCCATGATAGGTCGACATGTTTCTTTCCATGACCTTCTCTGAGAATCAAAGCAAGTATATAAGCGATGGAATTTTTGCTTACTTCCAATGGTTGGTACCAGGATCATCTCAATTTTGAATTTTGTACCTTTGTTACTTCGAAAAATCTCAGCTTGGTAGTCCCATATTAGTGCAAAGTGTTTCTCATGACTGCTTTTCTTTCTCTCATAACTTTGGCTTTTGCCTTTCCACATTGCTCCTCGGTCATACCTAAGCATAGCAAGCTTGAAATCCTATGATGAATTGAAAGTCTTCCCTAATGCTAGCAGCTCTTCCGCATCTTCATCGCTTGTGACATGCCTTTCTGATTTGTTTTCATTATCATCTTTGTCTCAAGATGACCAAGATTTTGGAATCCTATCATCATCCCAAATATGGTCACCACTGTTAGCATCACTACCTTCCTCTTAATTCATCACAGTCTCACCTAATTGTTCTTCTCTACTTTCAAAAAATTCTTCTTCCACTGCCTCATCATCATCAGACATGCCAACTACATCACAATCATCATCACTTACAATATCATCCTTGATGGCGCAAGCTTCTTCTTCATTATCTCTATCTCGAGTTTCGTCTTCACCGTCTCTGGCTTGAGTTCCCTCTACTCGAGTTCCTTCTGTGCACTAGAAGAAGTTCCTTCTTCTGCTCTAGTTTCTTATTTGGCTCGTGTTTCTCTAGCTCGTGCTTTTTCTCTAGGTTGTGCTTCTCTGGCTTATGTTTCTCTGGCTCGTGTTTCTTTATGGGATCATGCTTCTCTGGCTTCTGTTTCTCTGGCTCGTGTTTCTTCATGGGATCGTGCATCCCTGACTCGTGTTTCTTCTCTGGGTCGTGCTTCTCTGACTCGTTTTCCCTCTCTAGGTCGTGTTTATCTGGCTTGTGTCTTTTCCCCGTCTCGAGCTTCTTTGCCAGGTTCAGAATCAGCGGCATGTTCAGATTCGATTTGGGTCTCATTTTCTTTTTTCGCCATTGAAGTTCCTCGACTCATTTTCCTTTGAGCTACACGTTTTGGTCTTGTAACTTTGATTGAAGATTTGGATTGAGAATTTGTCTCTGAAGTTTATGGGAGAAATCAATTTGGGGCTTTTATGTTTAAGCTTCAATGTTGTTTTGACTTAACAAGGACAATTAACGAAGCTTAACTGCATATATTTCTTCAGTTTAACGATTTTGCGGTGTAACTAATTTGGTCGAGTCAACGCAAAGTTTAGGAAGAGAAATGAAATCAACTAAAAATTAATGTTTGTTTTGGGAAATCTGATAATTGGTGTTTCAAATGGCTAAAATTTGAAAATTGGAGATTTAGTTTACATTTTTCTTCTAGATGAACTATTTCAAAGAATATTTTAAAAGTTTTTTATAAAGAGAAACAAAATTTTCAATACATATATACATATATATATATAATGATTATATTAATACATAAAACTTTGTCAACAAATATTATTAGAATACTTTGCAAATTAGCACACGGAGTCTAAAGTCTACAAATATTTCAACTCAGTATGCTAAATTATTCTTTTTAAAGTTTAAATAATACAAAATTATACATAGAAAATGTAAAATAAAGAATGAATGGCAAAATATTTTTAATTAAGTAGTTGTGTGCTATTTCTGATGTATTTCTTATCCGAATTAGATTCGAGTTAGTCATATATATCCTAGGGGTGGAGAAATTTGGCTATTGGTTAATGGAGAAAGTCAAAAAAACAAATAACAAATAAATTTGCCACTATTAAAATTTGTTGCAATTTGAGAACAATATGTTACATATGTTAGTGTTGTTTATTGGTTATTAGTCATGGACACCATAATGAATATAAAAATATCAAGGGTGTAAATGGTAAATGTGGAAATATGCTGAATATGTAATCTGGCGAAATTTTTTTATAATTTTTATGTAGAATCTTGGGAGATTGTTTAAAATCAAATAATAACAGCTGAATTCTGCTGAATATAGAACAAGGTAGATATTTTTGGAATAATTAGATCGACAAATTCTAATTCATAGCCAAAATCTATATTAGAACTCCATCTAATCTACTTCTGGTAGTGGATCGAATCCTTGACGCTACATTTATATACCAAAAAAAAATATATGTTACATATGTTAGTGTTGTTTATTGGTTATCGGTCATGGATACCATAATGAATATAAAAATATCAAGGGTGTAAATGGTAAATGTGGAAATATGCTGAATATGTAATCTGACGAAATTTTTTTATAATTTTTATGTAGAATCTTGGGAGATTGTTTAAAATCAAATAATAACAGCTGAATTCTGCTGAATATAGAATAAGGTAGATATTTTTTGAATAATTAGATCGACAAATTTTTATTCATAGCCAAAATCTATATTAGAACTCCATCTAATCTACTTTTGGTAGTGGATCGAATCCTTGACGCTAGATTTATATACCAAAAAAAAAAATGGAACTCGAGCTAAACCGAGTCCGAGCCAAAATAAGTGAAATATAACAATACATATACAATATTATTGTTTTTTCAACAATTAAATCGACAAAACATGATCTATAGCCAAAACTCATCTATATTCCTTTTAATCTAGCTCTTGTAGTGAGAATGGGTAGAACTCCTAATGTTATATTCATATACTTAAAACAAACAAATCCAAAGTTGAGCCAAACTGGAAACCGAAGGTTGTTTTAAATTTTTTTAAAAAACCAAAACAATCAAGTTGTAAAAATCTTTTTAGATATTAAAATATAAATATATAATTTCATATATATATATATATGTATACATAATACTTTTAAATTTAAATTATTTAGTTATTTGATGTTAATATATTTACTTTGCTATTTAATATTATTTCTCTTTTATTTTAAAATTTCAATTGAGCAATTAAGTAATAATATATATAATTCATTATTTATTACTAATTTTATATTCTATTTTGGAAATTAATTAAATAATTAAAATTGTGTTGAATTGGTGGAATTATTTGTAAAAATTAGTTGCAACACAACACTTGAGGAATTGGTGGAAATACAAATTCTTCAACTTTTTATGTCATCAGTTATTCAATTACACCATCTCCAAGCTATTCTTCCATATTTTATTCTAAAATGGAGTTACTCCATGTTTTTCTCCATTTCTTCTTCAACTCATTATTCCACTTTCTACTCCAAAATTATATTCCATACATATTCTTTTTTTAATCTATTTAATTTTTTAATAAAAACCTTTTAAGTTTAATAGTTACATATTTCACCCATTTAATTTACTTTTAACAATATTTTAAGAAAATTATAAATATTATCGAGCACTAAAAACATATATTATTTAATAATATTATATTACACTAAATAAATAGAGAAATAAAATACAAAACATTTTTATAAAGTAGTTTATTGTAATAATTTTATGGGTTTATCAAATTTGTAAATTTTTTATAAAGTAATTTATTGTAATAATTTTGTGAGTTTATAAAATATTTTAGGTACAATACGTATAATAACGTATTATATATATATATATATTATTAACTAGATTATCATTTTTAAAATATAAATTAAAAAATTAAAGAACTAATTTGTAAATATAAAAAGTTTCACTCCAAAATAGAGGGATGAATAGTTGAATTAACACTATTCATCCTTCCATTTTAGAGTGAGAGATGAAATTGGGTTGGAATTGGTTTTGCTCCATAAATGTGTATTAGAGGAGATAATAGAGTTGGGTTGGAGATGTTCTTACGCCCCATTTTCTGAATGCAACTGGAGAAACTTATAAGAAATATCATTTTCCATTTTCAGAATTTTTGTTAGAGCATAAATTCTCAACAATAATATATATATATATATATAAGATATATTACACATACGAAAGTGAATCTGGTTTCAATATTTTAAAATTAATTAGATCCTTAAAACATACTCGCTTACATTAGAAGCAATCTGGGGCTTCACATTTATGTGTAAAATACAAAATTCGGATAATGTAGTAGTTATATGTAAGGAAATGATCTAGAGAAAACATGTGACTTTGTTCAAAATATATATGAGAAAAAAAAAAACTTCTAATATTCACAAAGATAAGTATTTCCATCTTTTAACTCTCTAATCGATTTGTTGAACAAAAAGAAAAAGAAACTCTGTAATTGATTTTGGTAATATAAGTTGTTGACAAAATGAAAGATTTTTTTTTTATCAATGACATATATATTAAGAAACGATAACAATAGTCAACCACAAAAATTACATCAAAAGAATAAGGAAGTAAATCATTTATAACTCTAATAGATAGTGTAAGACTAGAACTTGAACCAAATCTTTTAGACAGCATAATGAGTTTCTCAAAGCGTGGACAGAGAATTCAAACTATAATTATAAAGTGATCTAAAGACAACTTAAATTATTATCAACGTTAAACATGGTCATTAATACAATAGAAAGAATTAACATCATTTTATTTTAAAATTTCTTAAATTCTCAAGCAAAAGGTAATACTACTATCTCAAAATACTTGTGAAAGAAAGTGTGCAGCAAAGAAAACAAAAGGATGAGCCCAAAAACCTCAAAAGACAAAGACATCGAAGGTCTACACAATAGTTGAAAATTGTAGCAATACATATGTATGAATGCATACAATTTGTACATTAACCTAACTAACCATCTCGGTACCATGAAACAATCTGCTTACATATGGCGAGAATATTCTGTTACGTAAGCCAATAAAAATACGTATGAAATGAAAAATAGTCTTAAGGGTTCACGAGTTTGAAAATCCCCAAGAAACAAGCTTACATTATTCTTTTTATTTTTACAAAAAGAAAACTTAAAAAAAAAAAACCAAAATTATATTTAGAGAGAGAGAGAGAGAAGTGATATTGTAAACACTCAAGCTGTCTGGTTTAGTGAGAGAGGCGTCGTGGCCATCGTTATCTAATAAATTCTACCACTTACTTTACTCTCTACTTACTAACTATTTACAGTTTCATCAAAACAATCTGTAATTATTATCCTCTTCTTTGAATCACATTTCTGCCACATTAAATATTCTTCACCATCCTTTGTTCGATTCCCAATGTAAACAAGAGAGAGAATTGCAGAGATAGCTGCTTCCAACATCTCTTGTCTGAGAATTTAAAACTCATGAACCAAACACTGAGAAAATTAAAAAAAAGCAATTCAAAGATTAGATTTAATCCGAGCCACCATTCTTTTTTTGTCAGCTCCTTTTCACTGTGTTAAAGAAAGTGAGAATTGTTTTAAGCCTTTCAAAAATATCTTACTATAAATGGGAAGAGAGAGCTACAGAGTTTACGGCCACGGCGGTGACAGTGACTGCGGCGGCGGAGACTGCAAAACAATCTCTTCCTCCAAGTCAAAGAGAAAAGCAAATGGTTGCATGGCTGCTTTTCATCACTTGTTTGATTTTCAACATTTTTACTTCCCTTCTCATCATCATCATCTCACCATTGAGTCTCCTTCAAGGTCAAAAGGTACATTTCTTCTCTGTTACATAGCGCTTAAGTTTCATGAGCAATTATAAGTTTTGGGAGATGATTAGAACAAGAAATAATGCTTGTTGTTGTGTTATTGTGGAATTTTGCAGGCTTGAAGATAGTAGAAGAGTCTCTGCCATCAACAACATATAAGGATAAACATAGTTTGAACATTCCTGTAAGTCATACATATTATAACATAGATTTTTATTTAATTCTTAAGTGTTGTAAGTAACGCCAATTATCTAAATAATGAACTTGTGGTTGCAGGTAAACATGCGAGTGAGAACAGAGACAGGGGCAATAAGTTCGAGACTTCGAGTTCTTGCAACAGATACTTCAACTTCTTCATCTGAAATCTGCAACTCACCAGGAACCAAAACACCAAACGTTGTGGCTAGACTAATGGGCCTTGATGTTCTTCCTGATCAAAAGGACCTTAACCATTCACTGTCAAATCCTCATACAATGCCTTATCATGGGTCAAGTCGTCTCACAGGCCATGGACTTTCCAAGAAGAGCACACGCTTGAAGACTAGATCTTTACCAGGGAGCCCTCGAGTCTCTTCAGCTCGGAAATCGGATTTCGATATTCATCGTCTTTCTCTTCAGTTGAACAAAGAGACTAGTAAGCAGGAAGAGTTTGGGTGTTCGAGGCTGAAACATAATCAAGAGGAGAACCGAAGTCCGAGAGATTACGCGAGACAGATTGTTAAGCAAATCAAAGAGAGGGTCGTCACTAGAAGAGTCTTAGGTATGGATATAACAAACTCGGTGAAAAACAGAGACGCAGTTCCATCACAAGAGCTTAGAAGAGACACAACTGTTTCTTGTTCACCAAGAACTAGGTTTTCAGATAAAGAGAACAAACCGAGAACCACTTACAAACCTAATTCCTCATATTCTGTCAGACCAGAGCAGATCACAGAGAAGCCAAAGTCAACTACAATGATTCTTGTTTCTGTGTCTAAAGCAACTGGCGAGAAACAGAGCCAGAAAAGAGTAAAGCAAAGGCAACTAAAACCCATCAACAAATGCAATAAGGCAGAGAGTGAAACAAAGTTCACTCAACGTCCAATAAAGCCTTCTTCTCCCGTACCCGATACTCGAATCAAACAGCGAGAGGCTTTCATGTCTGAATCGAGAGATGTTAATGCCAAGCCTCTACAGAAGAAGAAGATCCAGAAGATACCAAATCAAAATGATCTTGGAAACATTTCTACCACAAAGATTTCTCAGAACAAGGTATAATCTGGTTCATGTTCCTCGCTTTCTCTAACACACACTTAAGTTCTCAAGCTCTGATAAATCCCTGTTGTTTTTCTTTAAGATAAACGAAAGAGATCGACTAAAATCGAATGAAGATGCATCGATTTGCTTTAGTTTGATGCAAAAATCCGAGAAAGATCATTCACATGTACCAAGGAATGACAAATTGAACGACGCAGCCATCGAATCTGAGGTCACGAGACTTCGAAGTAAGCGTTGTCCAGTTCCAGAAGAGATCGTTTCGATGGACGTTAATCATCTTCTAGGGACGAAGAAGAAGCTTGAAGAGGAAGGAGAAGAAATCATTGGAGAGATTGAGCGGGAGATCATAGACGCCCTCGTGCGAGAAACCGTGTCTGAATTAAGTCTAAACCAGAGACGACGCAAAACGAAGTCCGACGGAAAATTGAATCACTAGCTGATCGTAAGATATGGGCCTTTATACTTGGGCTTATGAGTTATGAGTAATTAAATATTAGAATAGTGTCTTCATTAGGCCATTTGTATTCATAGGCTATAACTTTTTGAATATAAAATTCTATATAAAAACTGAATCATCATTATATTTTTCTTCAAGAACTAGGGAGAAAAGTACAAAAAAATATAATGATATATTTGTAGATATACATATTTTTATATAACTTTAAAAATCCTAGATTGCATGTCATTCTTGTTTTTTTTTATTGTCAAGCATGTCGTTCATACTAATCTCTTAAACATATATATGAATTCTCAAATGTTTTTATATTGACCAGAAGTGATATAAATAGACATAACGACTCAATGGATTAGTTGGTTAAATGTTATATTCATCACTAAGCTATAGTCAGTCATTGTTAATTAACATATGAAGACATAATCAAATACCACAAAAATTAGCATTTATAATAATGATCTCATTCAACAAAAGATATCCTCTCTTGACTCTTTAGAATGACCTTAGCTCATTTCACCCAAAGTTATTAATAACAGTGATAGGGATCCATGAAATAAAAGTTTGAGGTCCTAAGGGCAAGATTTTTGTTTATTTTTATTATTTTTTTTTGTCAAATGAAAAAAAAAAAAACAAAAACACAACCAACCAATCAGAATCCGCCACGTCATTAGAAACCCAACTCTTAAGTTTCTTCTTTAAGAAACTCTCTCTCCTTCTCTCCCTCACTTTTAATTATTTTATTAATAATTTTATCTAAGAAACCCATTAAAGACCACCAATAATGGTGGTCTAAGAGAATAAATTGGGATACAATCCTTCTATATCAAATTTTATATAGAAACAAAAAAAAAGTTGTATTTACATACAAACAATTATTAATGAGTACTAAATAGTACTCCCTCCGTTTCATAATATAAGTTGTTTTAGAGAATTTTTTTGTTTCAAAATATAAGTTGTTTTACAAAACCAAGATAAAAAGTAGATTAAAAGTTACAACAAACTATGTTTTTATTTTGAAAAATCATTTCTCTTTCCTTTTTTTAAATTAAATGTTATATAAAATAATGAACTTTTTGTTGAGAATACAAAAAGTAGAAAGTTTCTTAATATGTGTGCATTCAAACAAAACAACTTATATTAAGAAACAGAGGGAGTACGAAGCTTATATATATTCTTAATTTATAACTAAATATACATAATTATTTGGGAATATCGAGAAAAATCTTGAAAGTAGAGCCAACTTTCACTTAAAACTTTAAACTTTTTTCATTACCACAGTTTATCTCCAGCATATATAATTTAGTGAATTAAACCTCCAAATTAATAATTTTGTGCGCATTCCCACAAAATTTAAAAGAATAGTTAACGGTACTAATTATTTTTTCAAAATAATATAATAAAAATTAATTTAAAGTTAGTCACTAAAATATTTTTAAACAATTTAAATAATCAATATAATCAAACAAAAATCCACTACATTTTGGAATCGGGTTTAGCACAAAAAGTACTAAAACGATGGTTCCTGATTAATAGAGCAGAGGAAAATGGGCAAGGACACTTATGGATTTGAACGGAGTAAGAGCTTAGTTAACTGAGTAATAAGAGACAGGTAAAGGCCGAATTGATGTTCTTATTAAACTTCGAATGTTCAAAAAGAAGACTCTCTTTCCGGAAGGATTGTGCCTCTATTTATAGTTTATAGATGCGGTTTACATGTATAGAAATTAAGGAAGATTTACAAATCTTGTTGATAAGACTGAATCTGTTAAAATTCATGCTAGATTTGCGAAAGTTTTCCATACGGAACAGGAAAACTTCCGTTTATTGTATGCTAATGTGTCATCCGACTTCCCTTCAGGTTCGTGGAACCTTCCGAAACGAGACATTTTGCCGAGTCGAATATCTTATCCGAGATGAAGACTTAGTGCTTGCAACCGGGTGGTTTATATTCGACCCGTTGTTTTCAGTGGACCGAAGTAGGATCTCGGATCCATCTCCAACACTACATATTCAAAAAAATTGAATAACAAAATTTATAATTATTATTAAAAGAATTTACTTTTTCAAAAAAAATTAAAATAAAAACCTCAAACAATTTCAAAAATTAGAAAAAATCCAAAAAAAAATCTCAAAGATTCTAAAATATTTTTTCTTTTAAATAATTATTACAAAAGTCTTGTAACATTCATTTAGTTTAAGATATATTGTTTCCTCTTTATGTATTTGATAATGGATTTCTTTTTGTTATCAATTTCTTTTTATATATCGTCTACTCATAACGAAATTAATACACGAAGCAAAATAATATATCTTAAAAAAACAGGTAGCAGTAATTTTGTTATAATTAAATTTTAGATCTCAAATATTATGAGAAATTTCTAGAATGTTTTGTTGGTTTTTTCGAATTTATGAAATTATTTTAGCTTTTACATTGTTTGGAAATATTAAAATCTTTAAATAATAATTTTTAATTTTTGATATTCAATAGTTTTTGAATATCAGTGCACTATTATTAAAATTTATGAAATTATTTTATTATTAAATTATTTTTGTCAATAGTGGACTAACACATTAGCCAAATTCCTACATAATATAGGCAGTAAGACTCGATCACTGGATGTGTTATGGTGTCTGCTTTCAGTTAATTTACCACCTGCCACTAGACTAAGATCACTTCACTATTATTTAAAATATTTTACTGATTAATTTTAAATTTAATAGATTTAGGTATTTAAAATACTACTTTACTGCTTTAATTCATCAAAATAGCCATATTGACATTTATTTTAAGAATGAAAAAGTCTAAAGTTTCCAAAGTTGTTTATGGGATTCTTTCATAATTATTCACATGCTATATATCTATTATATAATAAAAGGAAAACATTTTGAATCATTACCCGTTGACTCAACAATA
>OVBA01006049.1:0-18071 GCA_900406435.1 Lepidium aucheri
CAAATTATACAAAAAGGATCTTAAAACGCTTTTACATGGATAAAGCGACTCATTTGAGTACTCTAATGGTCAATAGATCACTTAATATCGATAAAGATCCATTCCGACCTTGTGAAGATAACGAAGAGGTATTGGGTCCTGAAGTACCTTATATGAGNCTATTAGTGGACTCATGTATCTTGCAAAATGCACTATACCAGATATAGCATTTGCCACTAATCTACTCGCAAGATACAACTCGTCACCTACGCGCATACACTGGAATGGAATAAAACATGCATTTCGTTATCTCCAGGGGACAATTGACTTGGGATTGTTTTATAATAAAAATTCTAGTTTCGATTTAGTTGGTTTTGCAGATGCTTGCTATTTATCAGACCCACATAAAGCCCGATCGCAAACTGGATATCTATTCACAATTGGAGGCACTGCAATTTCTTGGCGTTCCCAAAAGTAGACCCTAGTCGCTACCTCTTCTAATCATGCAGAAACAATTGCACTTCATGAAGCATGTATAGAATGCGTATGGCTCAGATCCATGACTCAACACATACAAAAAGCGAGTGGAATAACCATAAATAAAGAGCCAACAAAATTGTTTGAAGACAATGCTGCTTGTGTCGCTCAACTCAAAGAGGATTATATCAAAAGCGATTGAACGAAGCATATTCCCCCAAGATTTCTCTCCTACACATGGGAACTCGAGAAGAATAAAGAAGTAGATATTCAATATATTCGCTCAACAGACAATCCAGCGGATCTATTTACAAAAGCACTTCCCACTACAATGTTCAGAAAACATGTTCACAACATTGGAATGCGTCGTCTATGAGATCTATAAAGAAGAAGATATATCTATTATTTCAGGGAGAGATTATATCATTGTACTATTTTTCTCTTAGTCATGGTTTTTATCCCACTGAGTTTTATCATGACAAGGTTTTTAACGAGGCAATGCATAATACAATGGTGTCGAAAGAAAAGTGTTATAAGTGTTGCTTCTCTTATTATATATGTCATAGTTTGAACCTCATTTTAAAACCTATATAAATAGCATCATAACTCTACATAAATCACAAGTGAGAAGAGAATTTGATTTGGTACTCCCTTTTTCTATTCCAAACAACTTTTTCTTTTTTTATTTTATATAGTAATTACAATATATATAATTATATTATAACAAATTATAAAAATTATAATATAACAATAATATATATAATTATAACATAACAATATTATATATATATATAAAAAAAGTTTAATGGGGTGAGAGAGGCTCGAACTCTCGACCTCAGGATCACTCAGTAGCTATGAGACCTACGCGCTAGCCAACTGCGCCACCACCCCAGTTTGATGACTCGATGGAAAAGGTTAAATTATTCAGTAACATATCGTTGAATCCTAATTAAACGCTTGACGTTTTTTTTCTTGAGTTTCACGTAACTATTGATATTTTAGTTTGTAAAAAATAGTTGTATTGAAGTGAGCCCAAAAAAAACCGAAACTAGAAAGATATTGTTAATTTTTTTTAAATTAAAGAAATTGATAGAATTCTATTAATTTTTAATTCAGATGCTTTCTACATATGTTTGAAGTTGAACAGACCGGTCAAGTCCGGTTTTAACTAGTTTGCATTATTAATTTTGCTAGTTAACGAGTTTTAGGGAGATGCACATGAGATGCAATAAATGAAAAGCAATGAATATAGAAAGAGAAAGCCGTTGGAGAAGACGAGGAAGTGACCATGTGCCACTGTTTCTACTTGGTGCAGCATTCCATGAGCTGCTTTCTTCTCTTTGACTATATTTTATTTTATAAAAAAATAAAAACTTTTATTAGTCAGTCGTTGTCACAGATGTAGATCGATTTTCTCAAAGTTTCTAGGAAGAAAAGCTTTTTGCTATTGTCTCGGAAAATCTCTCCATTCCAGAGATGGAGCATATGATGAAAGAAGGGAGGTCTCTGGCAGAGACACCGACTTACTCTGTTGCTTCGGTTGTCACTGTTTTGGTTTTTGTTTGCTTTCTCGTTGAACGCGCCATCTACAGATTTGGCAAGGTGTGTAGTATTTCGTTTATTTGTGTTTTTGTTACTTTTTGTGTTTTTGTTGAAATGCGAAATGCTCATTTCGAAAAGTGAGTGTGAGAATCAAAGACTTTCTTTTTGTTCTGCAATTGAATTCAGGGAAGTCATTATCATTACATAATGATTGTTTAAGTGGATAAGAACCTGTTTCATGTTAGACAAAGGTGAGAAAGCCATTTTTATATATGTTCTTTTGTGTTTACTTCAGTGGTTAAAGAAGACTAGAAGAAAGGCACTTTTCACTTCGCTAGAGAAGATGAAAGAAGGTATATCAAAAGACCCCTTTGGAAAATTTCTGCGGAGTTGTTGTGAGCTTATAAATATATTGTTTTCTTGGTAGAGTTGATGTTGCTGGGACTTATATCACTGCTCTTGTCACAAAGCGCGAGATGGATTTCAGAAATTTGTGTAAACTCTTCCCTTTTCAATAGTAAATTCTACATTTGCTCTGAAGCCGACTATGGAATCCATAAGAAAGTTCATTTGGAACACACCCCTTCAACAAACCAGACTTCCTTACCTCATCATGGAGTCTCTCATCAATGCGGTCATGTAAATGTCTACTTGTATCTCGACTTGAAAGCCTCTTTTCCATTTAATCTTTGATTACTGCTCAATTGTTTCTTGGATCGAATGTCAGGGACGTGAACCGTTTGTGTCCTATGAGGGCCTCGAGCAACTCCTAAGATTCTTATTTGTTTTGGGTATCACTCATGTTCTGTACAGTGGCATTGCCATTGGTTTAGCAATGAGCAAGGTACACAGTCTAGCTCCTGAATCCGCATATGAGTGTTACACTTTTGATTTTGGATATTTGTAGCTTACTAGCTATCACCTTCATCCTCATGTTTAAAGAGGATGTAACTAGCCCTTATATTATTTTTTATTTGTGCAAATAAGTATATTTCTGAATCTGAAAATTGAGGAAAATCTGTTCTACTTTGTGTACAAAGAGTATTGCTAAGGTTATGCAGATGAATACAGTCAGAAACAGTTTGTCTTTTTACCATGTAATACAGATTTACAGTTGGAGAAAATGGGAAGCCCAAGCTATCATAATGGCTGAATCTGATATCCATGGTAAATTACAACACTTTTCTGTTTCTCCTTCAAATAAAGCTTGTATATTTCTTTGATAGGTCTCATCTTGAGGGAACATGAGGAAGTGTGTTATCTTAGGATTAGGAACAGCATGAAACATAGTACTTAGCTGTTCGTTCATGAACTCACTTTAAAAGCTGTGGAGATGCTTTTATGCAGCATGTGCAAATATCTCTTCTCAATTCTGAGTCATAAAAGTTCCTCTTCTTCTTGACTTTATTCAATAGCAAAGAAGACAAAGGTGATGAAGCGTCAGTCTACATTTGTTTTCCATCATGCCTCTCATCCTTGGAGTAACAATCGTTTTCTCATCTGGATGGTAACTCTTCATGCTTTTAACTTAAACTGTATACTTGCACCATAAGCATTCGAATTGCAGATTATCAAAGTACATTGTCTAAAGAAAGAACAAAGATAATTTACATATTTCTCCAGAATACTTCTATTTTTATTTCGGCATTTCTCTTGCTGTAAAACATCTGTTCGGTATTGCAGCTTTGTTTCCTGCGGCAGTTTAGAGGCTCCATACAAAAGTCTGACTACTTTGCACTTCGGTTAGGTTTCCTCACTGTGAGTAACTTGATATGTAATATTACTTTGGATTGAAAGTTGATACTTTTGTTCTGAGATTTCTCATCTTATCTGGTAGCTGATATGACTAGTGTATACTGAATCCGTTCTTCATTACTTTGAAATTTCAGAAACATAACTTGCCATTTACATACAACTTCCATATGTATATGGTACGAACCATGGAAGATGAGTTTCATGGCATTGTTGGAATTAGGTATGCTTATTGTAGAAATGAGACTTCATTCTTCAACTGTCTTTAGAAAATTTCATAAGGGAGTTACGGAATGAGACTGATGAATGTTTCTTGATGATTCAACAGCTGGCCGCTTTGGGTTTACGCTATAGTATGCATTTGCATAAATGTTCATGGTAATTTATTGGCTACATATATACAATGTGCATTTCTTCCATTTTCTACATGTAAGTTTTATTTTAATAATTGAATGATATCATTACAGGCCTCAACATGTACTTTTGGTTATCATTCATCCCTGCCATTGTAAGTAAACAAAGCAAGAGTGAGTAAAAAGCTTGAATATCATAGGGCACTAATTAACACTCAGTGCATGTGTTTTTGTTTAAGCTTGTCATGTTGGTTGGAACCAAACTTGAGCATGTTGTCTCGAAGCTTGCTCTCGAGGTTAAGGAACAACAGAGAGGCACATCTAATGGGGCTCAAGTCAAACCACGTGATGGACTCTTCTGGTTTGGGAAACCAGAAATTCTGCTACGGTTGATACAATTTATCATTTTTCAGGTAGGAAGTCTTTCTTTCTCAGTTTTATTAGCCAATGGTTTTTGTTTATTCACAGACATGATCCTTGTTTATGTATGTTCTGATATTGCAGAATGCATTTGAGATGGCAACATTCATCTGGTTTTTGGTAAGGCTACCTTATATATATATATATATATACTTGCATCAGTCCTTAAATCAGGCTATTTAAACCTGTTTCAGAACATGAAAAATCATTCTTTTGATGTATCAGTGGGGAATTAAGGAAAGATCTTGCTTCATGAAGAACCATGTGATGATATCAACCCGGCTAATATCTGGGTGCGTTTCATATACACAACAATTTCGCAGTAACGCACTGTCTCTTAAGGGTTTTTTACTTCTGGTGATGCAGGGTTCTTGTTCAGTTCTGGTGTAGTTATGGTACTGTGCCTCTCAATGTAATCGTTACTCAGGTTCGTCTAAAGCTTATGTACAGTTTATCTATAGGTTCTATAATTTTGAGCCTATCCGGGCCAATGAGTAAACATCGTTTCACCTGAATCAGATGGGATCTCGGCACAAGAAAGCTGTAATAGCAGAGAGTGTAAGAGACTCACTTCACAGCTGGTGCAAAAGAGTGAAAGAGAGGTCTAAGCACGCAAGATCAGTGTGTTCCCTTGACACGGCAACAATAGACGAGAGAGACGAGATCACAGTGGGAACACTATCGAGGAGCTCATCGATGAATTCACTGAATCAAATCACCATAAACTCCACAGACCAAGCAGAGTCCATATTCGGAGCGGCAGCTTCCTCAAGTAGTCCTCAAGATGAATACACGTCGCGGGTCGAAGAATACCTATCTGAAACATTCAATAACATTGGTTCGATGCAGCCTTTAAACGATGAGATTGAGATTGAGATTGAAGAAAACGAAGGAGAGAGAGGAAGTGAGAGTGAAGAGAATGGTGATGCTGGAGAAACACTTCTTGATTTGTTTAGGAGGACTTGATCTTGTTTCTTCTTCTTTTTGAAGCTTGCTAATGTTGTAATTACTTGACTACACTTTAACACAGTAAACTATATATAATGAGTACCATTGTTTATCAATACTCTTCGAAAAGAAAAATAATAGTAGCGGAGCGGTGACGGAAATTAAAAATAAAAAAGATAGTTTCCAAAATTACTCCTTTTATTACGTTAAGAAAGGAAAAAAGAAAGAAAGAGAATAACGTAAAAATGTCGACATTTTGAACAAGTATAGACAAGATTGAGAAATCTGTGTTTGTATCGCGTCAGTCTGTCTTCAATCTCAAACTGCCACGAGCGAACCAGTTCGCAATTGCATCGTCCTGACAATGTCGACACTCTTTCGCTCTTTCTCCAAGTTGCTTCCTTTTCGATTTCTCCTTTTCCATTTTCGCGTATTTATTAGACTCACCTCGCTTTCTGCTTCTTGATCCCGAGGAACAAGAAGCTCTTGATTCCATGATCATCGTTAATGTTAGTCAATTCTCTCCCTTGGGATTACATTCTTCTCTCCGTTTCCTTATAATCCGACTTTATGGTTTTTTTGTTGTTGTAAATTCTGGAATCTGAATTTGGATTCTATTCTTTTTGCTCTCCTTAGGATCTGTGGACATTGTTTTCTCTGCACTTGTTCGGATCAGAAAGAGATTCTTTTGTCTCAGGTATTTCGTCGAACATTTGATATCCAATTGTCTCATTTGAAACCCAAAATTGAGTGAAACTCTTGTAGAATTCTCTAGGTTCTTCCATCTCGAATATTAGATGAGTGAAAATAGTGAAAAGATATGATATTTTCGATTGATAGATTCTGAAACTGTAAAAATTGTGCTGAATTGTGTTATCTGTTTGCTCTATGTACAATGGAAAAAAAAAAGACTCCATTTTGCTGTTACTTCCCGAGAATATGGCTTCTTCTCCGACTAAACTCCTCTGTGATGCCGGCGAATCAGAGCTTTGTCGAGACGATTCAGCTGCATTTCTACTCAAATTGGTAGCCATTGCTTCGATTCTCCTAGCCGGAGCTGCAGGTGTAGCCTTACCTCTTATTGGCAGGAACCGTCAGTTCCTTCAAACCGAGGGAAATCTCTTTGTAGCTGCTAAAGCTTTTGCAGCCGGCGTCATACTCGCCACTGGTTTTGTCCACATGCTTGCAGGCGGCACTGAAGCTCTGAACAATCCGTGCTTACCGGATTATCCGTGGTCTAAGTTTCCCTTTCCCGGGTTCTTTGCAATGATTGCTGCTTTGATGACTCTGCTTGTGGATTTCATGGGGACGCAGTATTATGAGAGGAAGCAAGAGAGTAGAGAGGCCGCTAGTGAAGCCTCTGTTGTTGATCCTGGTCGTGAAGAGACAACTGTTGTTCCTGTTGTCGTGGAAAGAGTAAACGATAATAAAGTGTTTGGTGAAGAAGAGAGTGGCGGGATTCACATTGTTGGAATTCGCGCTCATGCTGCTCACCATAGACATAGTCACTCTAATGGCCATGGTACATGTGATGGAAATGTTCACGAACATTCACACGGACATGGACATGTGCATAGAAATTCAAATGTCGAAAATGGAGCTAGGCATGTTGTTGTTTCTCAGGTTTAAATCTCTTATCCCTTTCCGCGAGACTGTTACCCATTTAGAAATATAAAAATAACGTGTGCATCTTTAGAACCTTGGAAGCTAGCTTGTATGAGTCATTTACAGTCCTTCTACTTTCCAATATGGGTTCTCTAAGTCATCTTTATCTTTTCTATTGATTTTGCAGATATTGGAGCTTGGGATTGTGTCTCACTCAATCATCATCGGATTATCCCTGGGGGTCTCGCAGTCTCCATGCACGATCAGGCCTCTCATTGCAGCTCTATCATTTCACCAGTTCTTTGAAGGATTTGCGCTCGGAGGCTGCATTTCTCAAGCACAATTCAGGAACAAATCAGCAACCATAATGGCTTGCTTCTTTGCCTTAACCACGCCTGTAGGGATTGGGATTGGAACCGCAGTGGCCTCGTCTTTCAACTCTCATAGCCCGGGAGCTTTAGCTACTGAGGGGATACTTGACTCGCTCTCAGCTGGAATTCTGGTATACATGGCTCTGGTTGATCTCATCGCAGCTGATTTTCTCAGCAAGAGGATGAGTTGTAATGTGAGGCTTCAAGTTGTGTCGTATGTAATGTTGTTCCTTGGAGCTGGACTTATGTCCGCACTCGCCATTTGGGCTTAGCTCTTAGATTGTATATATTTTCTGCAGAATAATATACGCCCACTGCAACTTCGTTTTTTGACATTGGATGTTAAAAGAAACAACAACCAGATTGACGAGCACACAAAAAGTGTTGAATATGTTATTTATTGATCTTATAAAAGGATGGGACAAGTTAGGGCAAACATTAGCGAAGTAACACGATAGATGACTTATACATCAACCTTTTTCTGAGTTGATGGAGTTCTTCAAAAAGCGTCGAAATTTAAACAATGGCTTCTTCATTGTGGGTTTCGATGACGACATCAGAAGTTGGATAAGCAACACAGGTTAAGACATAGCCATCATTTATCTGGTCATCGTCTAAGAAGCTCTGATCGGACTGGTCAATGGAGCCAGATACAACTCTCCCGGCGCAACTTGAGCAAGATCCTGCACGGCATGAGAATGGCAAATCGACCCCAGCTTCCTCGGCTGCATCGAGGACGTAAACGTCATCGTCGCACTCCACTTCTTGTTCTCCCTCAGGTGTGATAAACTTGACCTTATAGGTAGCCATGGCGGTAATACGGCCGCCGCGTGCGGAGGAGGATTTGAGGCCAAAGAGGGATTGTGTGTTCCCCAACGAGAGAGATCTGATGCTGGTTGGTGTCTGTTGACGACGGAGGAAAGATGTGCTTACGATTGCACTGGAGAGAGCACTCGAAGCCATCGCTGAAAGATGGATTCTTTTTTTCTTTTTCAGGTTCCGTGAGTGTTGTGTGTGGTTTTGTGAAAATTGCGTAGTAGGTGCGAGTGACGGGATTATTTTATAAAGGAGGTGTATCTGCCACGTGGTGTACAACGTGTGGGTTTTTGTTTTATCTTCTTGGTGATTGTTTTTTTTTTCTTTTTTTCCCACATCAAACTATCTCAATGCATCATTTTTGTTAAAAAAAAAAAGAAAAAAAAACTATTTCATTGCTGCAAAGAGGGTTGAGCCTCCAAACTTACATCAAAGTTATTCAATGTGCAAGGAGAATTAACTATTCTATTTGCATCTAATTAAACATATCAAAGGCATTCAAGCCATCCAAAAGATTAACTTAGAGTTTGAAATAGACAATAGAGAAATTTAAGGGGTAGTCATCCTGTCACTTGCATCACTGAGAATGGCAGTTAGGGTCGTTGTCACATTCGTGGGTATGTCCTGGTTAGTCCTAGTCACGTTCAAGTGTTGCTTAGCCTCCTTCAATTCCATATCAAGGAGGACAACTTCCTCAGAGTCCGAAATTGGGATAGTAAGACCTAACTCCAGCGGGTTTGCAGCCACATCTGCCATGAAAGTGTCATCCGAGTTGTTTAGAACATCCTTTATGGTGACCCTTAAGCTGAAGACGTTACTGTTCTGATCCCCATAACCTCCTATGTTTGAAGCAGGCTGAGACACAAGAGAGTCAGGTGGTGTGGACTCATTCCTTGTGGAGCAATCGCTATTGTTGTTCATTGTTTGCGTGTGGTCATAAGGGTTAAGCGCCAGGATTGAGTAATAATCCAGTGGTGAGTTAATGTGAGCACAAAAGGTTGTTGAGTGTGTGATCCTCTCGCAGTTAAAGTAAAGCCGCGCCACCCATTCATAATAATATTGGTTCTGAAAGTGATCACCATTCTCACAATAGACCGATTTGTAGTAGGTAAGTATGTCTTCCACTTTAAAGTTGATCTTGACACGAATGAGAAAGGGTCTAGTGACAGCAGAGTTATTCATGTCCACTTCAATGACCTCTCCCACTAAACCCGCCAAGTATCTCACCACAACATCAGAGGCGTATTGAATGGGAAGGTACCTGATTTGGAGCCAGAGTTGTACCTTCGTTATTGATTGTAAGGACTGGTTGTTCACCCATTTCTCCACAGCCACAAGCCAGCCATTGTATAGAAGAGATTGCATTCTGCATATCGATTCCATATCTTCCTCCCTCTCGAAGAAAAATTATGCCAAGTCCTTTTCTAACATCCTCCCGTAAATCTTGTTGTGGAGTCCCCAATCCTTCAGGAGATCCTTGATCATGTTTTGTATACTTTGCTCCATAGAGTTCAAGCATCTTACCAGAAGACTCTTCCGATTCTTGAGCTGGTTATGGTAGTACATATCAGTGGTTAAATACACCGTTGGTTTGTTGCGGCCCAAGGAGAATTGGTTCAGGGATTGCCAGAGATTATTGTCTATTGATACTAATGGTTTGCCTTGTAGTGATGAGGAGACAGAAATGTATTTATAGGATTCTGGACTTGGTGAGGGACTCTTTGTATTTCTATCGCATGCAAACTTTGTCTTGAGTGCATGAACGAAAGTGCATGAGAAGTATGGAGGGAGATAGAAATTAACACGCAAAAAGTTTTATTTCCCAGGCGGCTGTGTGCAGAGAGAGGTTGTTGAACTCTGATATTGCGCCACTTGTCAACTCACAAACATAGCAGCAAAAAAAATTACAGAGTAGAGTTAGATAAAATCAACCTCAAGATATCAACTTAATCTAATGATTGCCTGTTCTGTAGCTCTAAAACAAACTTAAAAATATAGATGTTTAGGTTGAAACTAGCCAAACCTAGCCTCAAATATTGGAGGTAAGAGTAGGTGAATTGAATAAAAGTTCAAAAAGGACGATGGGAAAAGGACAGAAGGAAAAGGACAAGACGGTTACAAATGAGGATGTGGATTGGGCTTAGAGTACAAGCTAAGGCAAGTTGGCGGTAAAAAAGGACTTGACGCCCTAGTGTTGAGGAATTATGAAAACCATTATTGGTGGTCTAAAGTGGAATCTTCAGCCGGACTAGACTCTAGACCTGAGATAATACCAAAGGGAACCTGAGAATTTGACCCTAAGAAAGCAAGCCATAGAGAACTAAGATCAGGGGCACCAAGTGGAACTAACAGATTTGACAGATGAACCTGTAATTGATTCCAGAGCAGAAGCAGTTGAGAGAAGAATTGGGCATGGGGAGGAACAAACTTACTCAAAATCCAGGGTCCACTGGAGAATACCCAGTTCTATATAATCTTCATACCTGCCATCTCAAACCACACTTTTGGTTATGTTTCTAGCCGTTTTATTTAGACTTAGCGGGATCAACTTGAATTGGCATTCTTGGAGGTGAACTAAGATCCCATAGATTTTGGTGGTCGAGGATTGATACTTTGGCCAGCGAGAGGGGTCTGTGATGGCCTTGTAAGTGGTTTGATTGTCCACTTTCACGATGGTATCATCAATTTTGAGGTCCCTTATCACAGATAAGACCCATACCCCCTGAAAACGTTAAGTGCATGAAATTGGTTGCGCCAGTGATCACATGCCTACCGTGCATGAAGTTCATTTGCTCTCTTTTATATATGATAAAAGCTCCACCATTGAGGTTACTTCTAGAATCCCAAGCCATAGAAAGTTTAATTATGTAATTCACTTCCATATGTTTTGTGGTTGTGAAATGTGTACCTTCCAGCCGTTTCTCATGAATAACATTTTTCCTAACCAGGGAGCATCTTCCCCAAGTTGATGCCTCCAACAGAGCTTCATGTACCTTTGTAAGGAGGTTAATTTGCTTATTCTGGAGGACAATTTCATTTCTGGTTTTCCATATATACCATAGTATCCACGAAAAATGCTTTACCGATCTCAAAGCCATCTCAGTTGAGGTTGCTTTTTAGTATAGATAGTCAATGTTCACCATGAGCGATGTAGTGGAGAAGCCTCCAGGTGGGTGTGGAACGTTAGTAAGAGCCGAAATTTGTCTTGTCGTTTTACATAGCAAGAGACAGTGATTGATGGTTTCCTCCAGTGCTCCGCATATATGGCATAACTTGGTTAGAGAGGGTATTCTCCTACTCAATATTTTCTGAACTACCAATGCTCCAGAGAGGGCCCTCCACAAGAATAGGGTGATCTTTCTTGGGATATCCAATTTCCAAATCTTACTTTTCAGATAGTCATTTGGTGATATTGATGAAGATTGAACCCTCACAGTCATTGTGAGAGTTGATAGCTCATATCCACTATTAACTGTGTATTCTCCAGAGTGGATGTACCCCCAGTACCATGAGTCTATATGTGTAGTGCTTGGAGGGAATTCTAGGATCCTATAAGCATCCGCTGGTAAGAAGGTTCAAGAACTTTGGCCTGGTTCCATTCTCTATTGGTTATCAAGTTTGACACTTTGAAGCTGGCATTAAATCTAGCGTCTCTACTAACTGGAGGGCGTGGTTGAGACTGGAAAATCTAATTAGTCGTCCACACTGAATGTATCCCTGTCGTCCCCTATTTGTCTAATGAGGCCTTTGATGAGTAGGTTTTTTCCGTGACAGATGCTTGTCCAAGCATAGGAGGGACATATATATTGTGTGCTACTTAGGAAGCCTGAATTATGATAGTATCTTGCTTTCAGGGCTCTTGGCAGCAGAGATTGTGGATGTCTAATCAGTTTCCATGCTTGTTTGGCCTATAGTGCTTGATTAAAATGTTTTATGTCTTTGAAGCCTAATCCTCCTTCTTTTTTACTTTTGCACATGGATTTCCATGGTACCCACGATATCTTTTTCCTATCATTCGACGATCTCCACCAATACTGAATCATATCACTTGTGATATATTTTGGCATTAAGCTTTAGGCAATCTAAAACATGACATAGCGTATACTGGGAATGCCATTGCAACAACTTTAATCAAAATTTCTTCACCCCCGAGTGACAGTGTTTTTGCATGCCAGTTGTCAGTGCAGCCTTGTAATTTTTGCGTGATGTAGTGGAATATCCTTGCCTTTGAACCTTAAAACATTCCGATAAGCCGAGATACTTACCAATCATGTGGTCTGTGTAGATTTGCAGAATGATTTTGAGTTGGTTTCTTGTACTTTCATTGATTCCTTTTCCAAAGGCAATAGATGACTTGTTGAAATTGATACTTTGCCCAGAGAGGTTTTCATAGGTGTCCAGACATGCCTTGAGTTTTGTGACTTCCTCCGGTTGGCTTTACAAATGAAGAGGCTATCATCTGCGTAAAGGAGGTGTTGTATGATTGGACCTCGATTGTTGAAGGATATTCCAGATAGACTATTCTCTCGTATTGCTTGTTGCATGATATGGACCAATCCTTCTATGTAAAGAACGAAGAGGAAGGGGGACATAGGGTCTCCTTGACGGAGTCCCCTCTCCAGTGCGATGAAACCATAGGGGGTTCCATTTATGAGGACCGAGTATAAGACAGTTGTGACACAGAACAGGATCATATTCACCCAATCTGTGTGAAATCCCAGTTTACAGAGGATTGCCTCCAGATAACTCCATTCCAGTGTGTCATACACTTTTGATAGATCTGTTTTAACAGCCATGAAGTCTTGTTTTGCTCTCGTGTCAGTATTGACATAGTCATCAGTTCATGCGCTATTAATACGTTATCCGTGATGAGTCTTCCCTGTGTGAAGGCTCCTTGAGACTCAGAGATGATCTGGGGGAGAATTAGATGTAATCTTCTGGCCATTAGTTTGAATATAATCTTGTATAGAATAGAGCAGAGGCTTATACGTCTAAAATCTTTCATCTCCCTTGGGTTTTGACATTTTGGGATTAGAGCTATATGAGTGTAGTTCCATTCTTACGAGAAAGCCCTTTTACTGAAAGCTTCTTTGATTTCTTGAGTCACTTTATCTCCAATTATGTTCCAGTATGTTTGAAAGAAAATCCTGTCATGCCATCGGGACCTGGAGCACTGTCTCCCCTAATACAGAATGATGCTTCCTTCACTTCTACATTGGTGACTGGGCTCATTAGCTGTCTGTTCATAGGCTCGGTGACTTTTTGTTGTAGGTTTCTAAGGGCATATGTAATTCGAGAAGGTTTCGTTGAACTAAACAGTTCTATGAAATACTTTGCTGCAATATTGCCTTTTGAACCTTCAGCCCAGCTTGTGAATCCATTCTTATTGTGCAGACAGAGCATTTTATTCTTTGTGCGCTTGTAATTGAAAAATTTGTGGAAGAAGTTTGTGGTTTGGTCTCCTTGGATGAGCCATATTTCTTTGCCTTTCTGTTTCCAAAAAAGCTCTTCATCAATTTAATAGGAAGTGAATTCTGCTTTCAGATTGGCTATTGTTTCTAGGTCTGGAACAACTTTTGTTATCTTTTTTCTAGCTTATCTCTAATTCTATCCATTTGGTCTGTTTTTTCCTTGAGGTTTCCTTTTTTCCACTGAGATATTGCTCATCTGTATTTCGCTATATAGTTCAATGTGTTGTTTCTTGTGTTGAGGGTTCCAATCGTCCAAGCTTGAGAAATCAGGTCTTTGAATCCTTTTCTTCTAGTCCAGCGTCTGGCAAAGCAGAATCTGGACATGAACTTTGAGTTGTCATTCATAATTGTTGTATAGAGTGGTCTGTGATCCGAGCCCATTATAGGTAAGTAAGCAGTTGTTGATCTTGCAAAGTTCATGATCCAGTCTGTATTGCCATAACTGCGGTCAATTCTACATTGGATCCAAGAGTTGTTCCTGTTACCCATCCATGAGAAATGAGAACATGTGCTACTGATTTCGTGTAACCCATGTCGTGTAACCCTCCCCCCCCCCCCCCCCCNCCCCCCGAGTTTGTCCCCATTGGAGTATATCTCATTGAAATCTCTGATCAAAAATCAAAGGTTTGTTTTATTAGGACCTAAAGCTTGGATATCCTTTCAAATTTGAGGTCTAAGGTGTGGAATGGGGTTGCCATAAACGAAGATGGAGTCCACCACCTTGTTCCCTATACAGATGGTTGTATCAATATAGTTTTTACAACTAAATTTAATGATCATGTTGATGTGTTCTTTCCAAAGAAGAGCCAAGCCACCTCAAGGACTAGGTTAAGTTTTTTCTTATTTCCTTTAGGCTTTGAACTGTCAAGGTGCTCTTCACTCATTGACAGTTCCAACTCAGTATGCTCATGTGGTTTGGGTGGCTTCTGGATAGCCACCGTACCTAGTTGTGAGGAGGGTTCAGTCAGGGTTGAGAAGCGAGGTTGCTCTATGTTAGTTTTCTGTTTCCTTTTGGAGGAGTATTGATGTATGGTTTTGTTTCTTGGTTGGGCTTCTAGGTATTTTTCCGGGGATAGATTGGAGTTACTCTTTGTTGCTAGAGTTTCTGAGTTAATGGGTTGGATCCAGCTTCCTTTATCAGTAGTGTCCCATTCAGATTGATCTAGGTTATTAGGATTAGACCTTTTGAGGCTATTGGCTATGGAAGAAGTGCTTATTATGAGCTTGTTTCCTAGATCTTTAGCACTCATGTTCTCATTGTCAGTCAAGTCCATAGGGGAGAGATGGTTTTTTTGGGTCTATTATTACTTCATCAGAGTGCAATCCAATTCCCTGAGTAGGTGGTTGTTCTTTTTTTTGTCCTGATGTTCCGTCATAAGCTTTATGTTGGTGTTGTTGGTTGGGAGCTTGTCTTGTAGATCCCTCAGGATTGGATTGATGACCACTCTGTTCTGTTAGTGAGCACATGTTCTCACTATGTGTCATAGCTTTGCAGGCATTACAATATGTTTCTAACTCGCTCAAATTCCACCTTAGCTTTTATCATTTCACCAGAGGGGATTCATAGGTGTCTGTGGCTTCTGACCGGATGATTGATGTCAAATAGAATCTTCACTCTGACGTAAGATTGGAGATGAGTTTTATTTGGATCAAGATCCATTTCCAAAATATCTCCCAGCGTCTTAGCTATGACCATGAAAGTGTTAGAAGTGAAATACTTGGCCGACACATCCGGGATTCGGATTCGGAGAGGGATTTTGGTTAGATTTTTCTCTTTGAATTCCTTATCAAGACGAGCTATTGTAAAGTCCCAATTATCAAAGTTCCACAACCTAAATTGGAGGATTTCCTCTAAGTCCTTTTCTGATTGGAATCGGAATTAGAAGGTATCTCTACTTAGCACCGTACCATTGATTTTATTTTGTAATCTCCAAATCCTAGACATTCCCAAGATCATCCTAGCTATGTTCTGGGATTCTGGGTTTAGAAATTTACCTATTATCGTGAGCTTATCCTCCGATACATTGTGGTACTTGCTTGAGCTTGGTAAATCGATGACTGGATCTTCTGAAATCGCCATCGATCTCATTTTCTCAACCTGATGCATTGTGTATCTGTTGTGACGCGTCTTCCTTAGCAATCCGAGCTATTGCAGGCGTGGGGAGATAGCTCTGGTGAAGGCTGTGGTATCAGAGTGATGGTTCGGATCTCAGACGGAAAAAGCGAGTTTTATGAGGGTAGCTGATTGAGTGTTTGGTTGGTGGATGTTCTAATTGTATAGATTTGATTGAGAAAGATTATGTCGATGCGATAGCATCGAGAGGAAAATCAACGGGGATTGTCTGTTGAGAGACTGAATGCCTGAATCAATTGCCGGGAGAGAGCGTGTTCATAATCATTATTGTTATATTAACTGTTTTTCACCTTTGATGATTGTTTATGCATATGTGTTTTACATTTGTACGCTATATCGTTGGTGAGAGTATAATATATAGTTTGGATTTTGATGGAGTCACCAACAGGGGAAAAACGGCGAAAACCTCAGCAAACTTTGTGGCCAGTGCCGATTCATACATGAACTCGTATGTCAGTCTTAAATCTGAATTTATTGATAAAAAATATAAATTTCATACACGAACTACTATTTTTCGGCCAAAATCAAAGTTGACCGTTATCTTCGTTAGTCAACAGTTAAATATCCGTTATGTTTCCATTAGCTGACACGTGTATGGCTAAAAAACAGACACGTGTACAGCTGAAAAAATTTAATTAAAATAAATTATAAATAAATTAAATTAAATTAAAATAAATTAAAATAATTAAAATCAATTAAAGTAAATTAAAATAAATTAAAATAAATTAAAATAAATTAAAATAAATTAATGTGAATTAAAATAAATTAAAATAAATTAAAATAAATTAAAATAAATTAAAATAAATTAAAATAAATTAAAATAAATTAAAATAAATTAAAATAAATTAAAATAAAATAAATAAATTAAAATAATTTAAAATAAATTAAAATAAAGTAAAATAAATTAAAATAAATTAAAATATATTAAAATAAATTAAAATAAATTGAAATAAAGTAAAATAACTTAAAATACTTAGAATAAATTAAAATAAACTAAACTTCTACCGACATGACGAATCAAGCACTGGCCGTTAATCGGTTCATTATCATTGGTCGTCCTACTGTTCCACGCCGGCAAAATATTCGATCCATCATTGCCGTAATGCCTCGAGCGTGGCGTCTTGCTGGGCTAATTCAAGGCCGAACAGTTGCCAATGGATGTTTTCAATTTCTGTTCCCTACGGAGGAGATGATGGAGACAGTTTTACGCGGTGGTCCGTGGGCATTTGCGGATAGAATGCTCATTCTACAACGTTGGAGTCCCACCATGTCAACCCAATTGCTCAATCTCATACCGTTTTGGGTTCAAATTAGAGGAATCCCTCTTCAATACATCTCTCAAAATGTTATCAACCACATTGGCCGCGCCATGGGTCACCTTCTTGACACAGACTTTTCTGCTGAAGCTGCTACAAGGGTCGAATTCGTCCGGGTCTGTTTAAATTGGGATATGGCTCTACCTCTTTGTTTCCAACGATATTTTCAATTCACTCCGGGAGTAAATACTCTCCTCACGTTTCGCTATGAAAGATTGAGAGGCTTTTGTGAGGCTTGCGGCATGTTAACTCATGACACCGGGGCTTGTTTAATGGTTAATGGCGGATCCAACTCTCCTCCTAGCAGCGATGACAATGATGATGGACATTCTCCACCGAACCAGAATAGTAATGGTGTTCAAATCCAAGAGCTCGAATCTGATCCGGAGGAAGATGAAGGTCAGCAAGCAGATAATGTAGAAGCCACTCACAATGCATCAACTAACGGTTTCCTTGATGCGGAAGATTCAGCCATGGATACACCACTCACGACAACAACATCCGGTGATGAGGTTACTATCAATGAGTTGTCAACAATGCAAGATGAAGCTGATCGTGCACAAAGAAAACACAAGCACGAAGATGATGTCTTTGAGGCCGAACCCTCTACATCTGCGACACAAAGTGGTGAGAATCGGGATGGTGCTTCTTCAAGTGCTATCCACATCAACAAGATTCAAGGTTTGGTGGTTCCTAAACCACCCAATCCGCCATGATTACAACCGTTTGGAACTGTCAAGGTCTAGGCAATGACTTAACAGTTCGACGCCTTAAGGAGATATACCGCAAGTATCTCCCGGACATCATTTGCCTCTCTAAAATCAAGCAATCGGATTATATGATTCGAGACCTTGGAACTTCTTTAGGTTATGCTAATTATGTATCAG
>OVBA01006050.1:0-18071 GCA_900406435.1 Lepidium aucheri
AAAATTTAATTACATTGGTGGTATTGGCAAGTTCGTAGATAGTTTTTTTAGAAAAAGCCTAAAAAAATCTCCCAGACCTTTTGAAGAAAAATCATTAGATACCTTGAGGGATGAAGGTACAACCATTTGCAAGTTATCACTAGGAAAACTAAAAGGATAAAAAAATAAATACTAATTCACTATTTAAATGAACTAAAAATTATACGATAATATAAAAACTATACTATAATATTAACAAAAATAAAATAACATTACAACATCAATTATTATAAATATTTTGTAACACTAAAAAACTTACTTAGCTTGTAATGATAGTACTTCAGGAATTGTGTCATTGTTAATCCAGAATCGTGTACATTCAAAAGCATTAGAGACTGTTATTGCTTCTGTAATATTCCAAGATTAGAAATTATATTAGAGTTAATAATTTATATGACTTCATATCAATAAAAAATGTAATTAGAAAGAGTTTACCTTTGTATACTTTAATTTTAGCAAATTGCATAACAACAATTGTTTGATTGCTATAACCTAATGAAACCTTTTTTTGGAAAGTCTCAACATATTTTCCCCAAAGTACACACTCAATTTGGGCATCACTGTATATAATAAATTTAATCAAAATGTATATAATTTAAAATAATAAATATTGATTAAAATAGAGTTGAAAAACGTACTCAGCATTACGAAGGTAGAAATGAATCTGTTTGATTTTTTTTCCATTAGTGTTCGTGACAACTATAGGTTAAACATCAAACAATTGCCCAATAACATCTGGAGAAATAAATTAGTTATTATAATCGAATGAATTACACGAAACAATAATCTATGCATAGTATAGTGTTAAAACAATAATACATTATAAGAAACAATTACACGAATTTAATCTATGCATAATATTAATATTAAAATAATTTTCAAAATATNATTCGATCATTAACTTCTTTATTTTAATTTAATAAAAATTAAAATAAAGGATATCGAAATTCACCAATTAGGCAATTCTGATTGAGGGTTCCAGCAAGTAATTTATTAAAACTCACAAATTCGAGACCAAAGAATTACTTGGCAAATGATCAGTTGATCTTATTGAAGTAGTGTAGACAAAAGAGATTTTGTATTTATGAGAAGTGGTTTTCCAATAACCAGTTGCTTCAGAGACTTTGAAATTACAAATGATTTTAGTATCCCCTTCTTTCAAAAAATATTCAAATTTTCCAACCAGATCTTTCTTTATTGTAGCATGAAATTTTGAACCCTATAAAAGAACAAATATTTATTATCAAAAAAATCGATAAAATAATACATATCTATGGAAAAGATTGATAAAAATACTTTCATGTTCATCAAGCAAAATCTATTCAAGTGCTTGACCATACTCTTTAGTATAGATCTTCCATAGATGAATGATTTTCCATTGTTGACTGATTGGTTTAAGAACTGAAAAAACATGTAGAACCATTTTATTGTGAAGAGAGAATAATTTGACTTTTTTGAGAGAGAATAATTCAACCTTTTTCTTTTGTTAAGTCGAATCATTGTTGAATGATCACTTTATATAGAGAGATTAGAAATTTTTAATTGTGTTATCCCTTTCTTATTCGAAATTCTTATCAAAATTGTTGTTAAAGAATATACTAAAATAATGCTAATTTTAAAATAATTTTAGTTTATCAAATTATTAAATTTTGTTTAAATTGTTAAGATAGATTCGGTTTATATAATATATATATATATATATTTCAAAAAAATTATGAAAAAATTATTTTCAAATCCATATTTTTTTTAAAATGTAATCAAAATTCAAAAAGATATAATAACATAAATTTCGGACTTTAAGCAAAAAAACCATAATTTTCGGATTAAAAATAGTTTTAATCAAACAAATCCGAAATTTTTAAAATTGGTTGGCTATACTAATTAGTTATTGATTATTGGAACTATTATCAAAATTAGTAAGATAGATATGAATTATTCTAAGATAGATCCGGGTTATTTTAAAATTATTATTAAGATAGATTGAGAATATGAAATCAAATTGTTTTGGATTGTTATCAAAACAGAAAAAACAAAATATGTGATAAAGTATATCCCTAAAGTGCAAAAAATTATTATCTAAATATCAAAATAATTATAATATAATTGTAATATCAAATTTCATTATAAAGTTATTATTAAATCGAAATAATGAAATAATCATGAATATCTTATGTCATGTCATGCAATCAGTGGTGGAAATTATTAGTTCATCATTATAAGATCTTAAGGTATGTCAAAAAATTATTATAATAACAAAACCATTATGAAATCATTATAATATCAAATCATGAAATAATTATAATATAAACCTTTTAATCACATATATGAACGAATTGATCATATAACATATAACCAATACTAAAATTATATCTTAAATTTTGAATTATTTGAACTTTATATTTCGAACAATTATAGTTTTTTTTGGTCGAAACAATAATAGATTTTTGAACTATTAATTATATTTATTTGCCATCATTATAGAAGATGTCGAATCTGATAAAAAATAGTTCATAGTTTACATTATTTAGAAAAGTAAAGGATTACATATTAGGAAATAATTGAAAGAAAAAAAGACGAATTCAACATATAATTTAAAATACTATATGTTGTAAATTAATCACGACAAGCACACGCAAAAATTCCATAGTTCACTATGATTTAATAATACAATATCACCAATTCTATCACCAGAAAGAATTCTAAGTTCAATAAATCTTCTTCCGATTCGCAAGATGTGAAGTGTTATCCCATACAAAAAACCGGATCTTGCATCCATATCTCTGATCATGTAAACCCGGTACATAAATCCAATTGATCTTCGAGTGTTCCTATGATTAGTAGACATTAATCTGAAAAAAACATAGAAATTCAGCCTATAGTATGTAAAAATAGTATATACAAATCATGAGTTTAAAGGTTTGAATTTTATTTTAAAATGACAACAATGATATGTATTGAATAGTTAAAGTTTTCACTAACCTTGTGTTACTTTCGGATCTTGGAGCATAAATACGTTTATGAAAATAATCATATGAAGATATAAAAATTATACAATCGATTATGGAAAGAGTATAAGAAATCTATAAAGCAAAAAAAAATTTATCTAGAAACCATGATGAAAGATTATGAGTAATGAAAAACAACAATAAATTATGCTAATCGTGAGTTTATATAGAAGATTAAATAGGTTTTCAAAATTAGGATATTTAAAAGAATATTCTCCAAGTAATATACGAAAATTTCATATCTCCTATATATATATAAATTTTGGAAATATACATATATATATATATATATATACATATATAAAATATATATGTATAGCGTGGGAGTATTAAATGTGTAACAAAAAATTTCTAGTAACAAACCCAATAGGTTCAAAACTTAAAATCTAACACATGACTTTAAGTTGTGAATTCAAAAAGTTAGCATTTTATTATATAGAAGATGATATAATGGAAAACAATAAAACTGTACCAAATCGAATCTATCTACTTTTGGTTTAGTATAATTTTGATTTTTGTAAAACCGATAAAAAGTAAAATCGAAAAAACTGAATTATATTCAACCGAATTTTAAATAGTTTTCAATGGTTTCAGTTTTTATAAAACGATAAACTTTAAAACCAAAAAAACCAAACCGTAGCCAAACTGTAAACCGGAATGCCCACCTTAACTCAAGCTTATAATATTTTGGTCAGAGTTTGAGATTTGGTTTATGGGTTATACGTATAGAGTCTCGTCTTAGATCTAGATTATTGCTTACATTTCTTATTTTAAGGGAATTAGATCCAAAACATTTTATTCCAAAGTTCCATTCGGCTTTGAGAGAAATTTTCTAAGGAAACAAGTGACAGAGGTTTGTCACTCAAAAGTGGCACCGGATGACATGAACTTCTTCAGGGAATTGACTTGTCCAAGCGCGTGCAGCGCACAGCATATCTACTGTTGTCTGTTTGCTCTCAATCACAAAAAAAAAGCTGATTCGATTTTGTTTTATATTTGACTGATATGATTAGTTCAAATCCTAGATCCCGCTCTGTTTCTTCACACTTTTTTGTTGCTCTCAATCACGTAACCGAAAAAGAAAAGGAAAGAGAAAAGTTTTTTTCTATCTGCGTTACTTCTCCGTTAGTTTCGATATCACTGACACTTTAGGCATAGACCATGAAGATCAAGTCTTCGTCTTCTTCGCTGTCACTCGGCTCAAAGACTCACACTTTCGGCTGTATATCTCTGATTCTTCAAAGGTTTCTGTGTTCTGGCATCTCTTCTACTTACCCATCTGATAAAATAACGGAATCAAGTTTCAAGTCTCGTGATTTCAGCTCCGCATCACCTAGAGGCAGAGGAGATTGGCCTGGAGCTGTGGCGAGACTCATGGGTTTAGACTCAGCTCCCGTAATTGACAAAACCAGAGTCGTCTCAAGGAGCCCTTCAGTGAAGTCTGTTGATTATGTGAAGAGGGATAACGATGAGATTCAGGGAAAGCATAGAAGAGTTAAGTCCACTATGGATTATGTTGAGCTTGAAGACGATAATTTCTTTATTCTCAGCTTCGAAAAGAAAAGGTGTGATGAGTGTTTTCGAGAACTTAAGCATCTGGAAACAAGAAAATGTAAGAAGAAACGAGAAACAAGAGAGAATCAAACATATGTAGAGGGTAAAGAGAACAACATCAACGCCCTGAACGTTTCACGAGGAAACGAGAAGCTTGAGAATGGAGAATTGAAGCAGCATAGAAAGGAGAAACGTAAGAACAGAAGAAAAAGAAGAGAAATTAAGTTGAGAGAGAACATCCAAAATGAAGATTGGATCAAGAGCAATGGTCGTTGGTCTAGAGAAGGAGACTTAGTCAATTGTGAAGTGACATCAACAAAAGATGGAGACGAAGACTGTGGAAGCTGCTATGATTCGAGCCCTGTCTCGGTTCTTGACTATGACAGGTTCGCTGGTTCGGCATTAACACCAAAACCAGGTTGGTAATTCTTCAAATTCAAAGTTGAAATAACTGTCGCTTTACTGTTTTCTTGTAATTGAAGTATATTTTGTTCCCTTGTAACAGAGATCAGTTCAAAAAGACGATTATCTTCAGAACTAGAATCCGATAAGCGTAATGAAACAATTCAAGAAGATCACATCACATCGACGAGCAGATCGAGAGAGAGCAACGTCCAACATCCTAGATACCAAGAGATGTTGCCCATGATTTGCAGGCTCACTTTATCTGAGCTAAAAGGGTCGAATTGGGATTACGGAGAAGCTTCAAAGATCGAAGATTTAGAAGGAATTATAAGAAAAGACATAGTTTCAAACATCTTAGATGAACTCCTAGAAGAGACAGTTACAACACTTTCCTTGACTTCAAAGGTGTAAAGACATTTGTGTTTCTTTGTATTATTATTATTAAACATATTTTAGAATGAGAAAAAAAATAAAAAAAATTCGATTACTCATTTCGAATAGTAAAGAATTAAGGAAGAGGTAATTTAAGGTTTCTTTTGGTTTCGAAACCTTGTCACCTCTGTTTTTCTATGGAGACAAGAGAGAAAAACAAACTCTCTTTTGGCGAAGACTTCTTTTTTCTTTTTATTCTAAAAAAAAATAACAAATACTTAAACAAATAAAATGTAATAGATTAGCAAAGACCTTTCGGGATCTTCTGACTCTTCTTCTTGTGGAACGGTTATTTAAAGTTCAGAACTTTGGGGTCAAGCAACGGTTTTTTCTGTCTCAATGTATGATTGCTCCATCCAAACAGGAGCTAGTTTTGTCTCCAGTGGTTCTTTCACTAACGGCTCCACCCAAGAGACGTTTGGCTCTTCGAGCCCAGTCCCTTCGTTGGTCAGTCTTGATTCCATGCCACCGGATCTGAGACGGAAAGAAGTGGATTTCCTGAGCTTGTGTAGCTCGTCTCCTTGGACTCCCCAGTCAAGTTTTCCGTCCAATGAACCCCAGTCATTCAGATAAGTTGTTGTCATGGACGATAGTGCAGGATGGTGGTTCCGCCCGCTGTTGCGTACTATAAAGCTCTGGCTTCGCTGTTTAGCAAATGCAGCCGCTCTTGTAGCCAAAACAGTGGAGGAACCCATCGAAAACGGAGAACTCCCTCTCACAGCTGATGAAGAAAGAGTGTTGGATTGCAGCTGCGACTTAATAAGGCTGTGTCGAATTTGCAAACCCGATGTATTATCCTCTGTCCTATACATATCGCTGAGGATGTTTACCGGGCTCATTGCTCCTCCCACAAACATATTCATGCCTTTTTCAGAGAATGGAGATGAAGCAGCTGACCCAAGCGTGTTGTTGTTCCATCTAGTTGGAGAAGAAAGACTTTGCATCTCCTCAGAGAAATCGATTTCTCTTGCGTTCAACTCGGATTTTAATCTGCTCCCAGGAAGCTGCAATGCAGGAGGGGTAATGTTAGGCCAGTTAATCCATGTTTTTTCGCCACCAATAGGAGATGTTAGGCCGTTAGGGCTCAAAGGAGGTGTGGTTGATGCGCCAAGAGGATGTGAGTTAATCGTGCCCATGTCGAAAGCAGTCGGAGAATTGCAGGACGAGAAGGGAGACCTTGGGGAAGGAACACCTGATCCAGTTGAAGGGTACAACGGACGCAGCTCATCTGAATTGTGAGCAAAAAAACAAACTCTTCTCGAGCAATTTGTCTCGTCTTTGCAGAGACGGATCCGGTACTGAGCAGGATGAAGCCAGCACTCAAATATACCATGAGCATAGTCGCAAGAATCGCCTCTAGTGCAAGACCCTTTACGAAATTCTGGACAAGGGACGCAGCTGTAATGGTATTTCCTCGGGTCACGCCTCCTTGCATTCTCACCTGGATGAACAAACGGACATTCCGTCCAGTCGTGCGAGTATGCTCTAGAGCACGGCTTGATCTTGAAGGCATACATCCGGAACTCGTCCGTCCCATAGATACCATTCTTGATATCAGGAAGTGTGGGATCAACCGGATACTCCTTCCTCTCAGACCCCCTCGGGGGCGAAACCGAAACTGAAACCTCAGCCCCAATCTCAACCTCTCTCTCTCTCTCTCATCTTGCCCATTCACTTCATTCAAATCATCACTTCCTTTCAACAAACGTTCCAAAACCTTCATCCTCGCACTATAAACCGGACTCGAACACGGAAAAATCATGTCTGCAGCCTTGTTACCATATGCATCACGTGAATCCGGATACGCAGACCCGTTCAACAGAAGAGTAACTACCTCAAGGCTATTGGCAGACAAGCCAGAGACTGCGCAGTGAAGCGCTGTGGCACCATCAACGCCACAAGAACGGTTCACATCAACAAGACCAGTACTGATGATATAATCAACAATCTCTTTGCTTCCAAACAACGCAGCGATCATAAGAGGTGTCCTCTCCACAAAACTCATCTTCTTTGACCCCAATCGCCTCCCATACCATAAACCAGACCCATTGATGCTCTCGAGTCCTTCTTTTTCAACTAAAGACTTAAAACCGAATATATCATTGGAAGCTGATGATTCGAGTAGAAGAGAAAATTTGAGGTGAGACAGCTCATCGTCTCCCATGGCAAGAAGTAAAAATCTTTCCCGCTCAATTTTGATATCACTGCAAAAGTCGAAAAAATTTTAGAAATCCAAGATGAGTCTTTTCTTCAGATTGAAGGTGTATATACATAAACCATGAAGAGTTTGTAAAACTGCAGAAACAGACTGTAAAAGTGCAGAAACGAATAATAAAAACTAAAAGAGAGAAGACAAGGAAGAGTTTGTTAGTTCAGATACAAAGTTTCTAAGTTAAAATAAACCAAATCCAAAAATAAACACTTAACAGATCCATAATTAACTATTTTGTATCATCGCAAACTAATCACGGGGACACAAACACATAATTTTGTCAACTCATTTCCCAATCAACTAATCAATTTTAAAAATAAACAACTTGAGAAACGAAAGAAGTAAAAAAAAACAAAAACAAATGTTATTTACGTACGGATGCAAGCTAAACCAACAGCTGATGAATAATCAATCCATAAGAGGAGCACTGATATCTCAAAGTTCATCGTTTTCTTCTGGGTTTTTCTCAGAATTAGTTAATAATAATCAAATAAGTAAAGAGAAATGATTTCTACCTCTGAGAAATCTGATCACAGACAAAAAAAAAAAAGAAGAAGAAAAAAATATTTTTTTTCTTGACCACCACCACCAAAACCGCCCATTCACTTCATTTAAATAAATGAATAAAATTTCAACTTTTATTCATCCAATTAAGTTGTTTTCCTTTGCTTCTTCTTCTCCTTGTCACTTTCTTGTTAAGGTCAAAATAACAGAAAAAAATAAATAATTGAACACACAACACCATCGCTCTCATTTCTTCTTGTCCTCCTCTTCTTTTCCGTTTTACTTGTCTAATTTATACATTTCAAGTCTGAATAAAATTCTACGTTCCTATTAAAAGTGTAAAAGCTTAATTAATGAGGAAAAATATGGTGAAGGTGTACGTGTTACATGCCGCAGAGGATCATATCTGCTTGGTTATGTCACGCTTCACGCGTTTTCCGGTTTTCGGTGGGATGACATGGAAACCATGCAATGCATCATGAGCATGTTTTTAAAATGAGCTACTTACTTTTCTTCTCCATTCTGGCTAGAGGTAAAGATAATATCACTGCCTGTGATTTGAACTTATATACCACCATTGCTTTTTTAATTGGCTTCTCACCGCCTAGAATCATTCCAACACACACGAAACCACACAGAATCAGAACCATCTCGAATTGTTTTGAGATAGCAACTTTTTTTTTTTTCTTTTTCTCATTGAATCATTTGAATTATTCATCAAAATTATCATAAAGTTTAGATGAGCTATTGATTGAGATAATTTAATTTTGTAAATTTTAGAGAAAATGACCATTTTGGTAATACAAATATTCTGTAACATCATCAAAATAATGTAATATTAAATTTGAATGAAGGGTAGAATTTGAACAAACCTTACCAAATTTTGTATTTCTGTCGTGATGCTTGTATTAAAATTAATACTAATAATTTATGGGAGGTATGCAAAATTAATTTCCCAATTTTTTTCATATGCAAAATTAACTCTTTTTTTTTGTCAAACATTTTTCTCTATTTTATTCTTATTTTCTCATATTTTCGGTTTTGCTATTAATTTTTTTTAACACAAAAAGACCAAATACACCATCAAATCTCCAATATTAACAAAATTCCCATATTCTTCATTTCTCTCACCCATCATTAACAATAAAAATAAACCTTTAAATGCACATTCACCAACCATTTTCGACTTATTATGCTTCCTAACTATCTCTAATCTGACAATCTCTCATTTTCTCTTCAATTCTATCTAGAAAACTCTCTAATTTTTTTTATATTTCTTGAAATACTTAATCATATATTTTTGTGTTATTTGAAGTTAAAAGTTACGATTTAGAGTTTAGTTCAACTTTCTAGACATTCAAACAAGGTAAAAACAAGATCTTTACTCAAATATACCTAAGTTATTGCAAATTTTCGAAAAATTACAGAAAGTAGAGTTCAGGGGAAGTCTGTAGCAAAAAGTCTTCTCGTGAAGTCTGCTAGTCAAAGCATATGTTTGTTTTGCAATTGACCAATTTTCTAGATTACAAGAGTAGACTTCAGTGGAAGTCTGCACACTTTGTTTTAAACACAATTTTTTTTGCAGACCTCTCTAGAAGTATGTGTACAGTTAGGTTAGTTTTGCATTTGACCATCCGTTTGAATTTTTCTGCAGACTTCATATGATTTTCGCAGACTTCATTTGATGTCTGCGGACTTCATATGAAGTCTACTTTTTGTTAAGGGGGTTAGTTTTGCAATTGACCAAAAATAGCAAATATTGGCCAAAAAACAGCAGACTTCACGCTAAAAATAGACTTCGTTAGCAGACTTCACGAGAAGTCTGTGTGTAAAGTAAACTTCAATTGAAGTCTTCGATACTTTTCGAGTAGACTTCTTTTGAAGTCTACTTTAAGCACATACTTCTTTCGCATACTTCATTATAAAAGTCAAATTTAATCAATTGCAAAACTAACCAATTTTTCCTGAGTAGACTTCTAGAGAAGTCTACGAAAATATGTACGTTTCTTAGGAATTAACGCAAACTTACTAGAAGTCTACTCTATACCCCCAAACTTCATCTTGAATTTTACTAAAAAGTCAACATTTAGTCAATTGCAAAACTAACCCCTTTTTCTAGAGACTTTATTTAGAAGTCTACAGCAAAAAGTCAACATTTAGTCAATTGCAAAATTAGTCTAAAGAAGTCTATGCGTGTAAAAGTAGACTTCATGTGTAGACTTTAATGGAAGTCTAGTTTTAACGCACACTTCATTTGGAGACTTCAACGAAAGTCTACTTTTAAAAGTAAACTTCATGCATAGGCTTTATTTGAAGTTTGCATCGCTAATTTTGTAAAAATGCCTTTTAAGCATGTTTTAATATTTTTAAATTTTTTCATATATTTTTTAGGTCCTTTTGATAGTTTTTTTGGTTTTGTACAAGTTTAACAGGATTATATATTATATTTAAGTCTATGTAAATTTTAGGAATAATATAGGTAGTTAGCTCATTGAAGGTAGACTTCACATGAAGTCTACTCCAAGTAGACTTCACATGAAATCTACTCCAAGTAGACTTTTCATGAAGTCTACGCCAAGTACACTTTAGTTGAAGTCTGCAACGTTAGTTTTGTAAAATTGTATATAAAGCATGTTTTAATTTTTTTTATAGAAAATTTTATTTTCCATATGTGTATTTGATATTGTTTTTGCTTATGTACGAGTTTAACTTGTTTATATAATATATATAAGTGTATGTAAATTTTAGGAATAATATAGGTAGTTAGCTCATTGAAGGTAGACTTCACATGAAGTCAACTCCAAGTGGACTTCACGTGAAGTCTGCTCCAAGTAGACTTCACGTGAAGTCTGCAACGTTAATTTTGTAAAATTACAAGTAAAGCATGTTATAATTTTCTTAAATTTTTTTTGTATTTTTCTTATGTGTATTTGATACTTTGTTTGCTTCTTTAAAAGTTTAATATTTTTATATATTACATTTAAGTGTATGTAAATTTTAGGAATAATATAGGTAGTTAGCTCATTGAAGGTAAACTTCACGTGAAGTCTGCAACGTTAATTTTGTAAAATTGCATTTAAAGCATGTTATAATTTTTTAAATTTTTTTGTATTTTTCCTATGTGTGTTTGATACTTTGTTTGCTTCTTTAAGAGTTTAAATTTTTTATATATTATATTTAACTATATATAAATTTTATATATAGGTAGTTAGCTCATTGAAAGGTAGACTTCACATGAAATCTACTCTAAGTAGATTTTACGTGAAGTCTGCAATGTTAATTTTGTAAAGTTGCAGTTAAAACATGTTATAACTTTTTAAATTTTTTTTTGTATTTTTACTATGTTTGATATTTTGTTTGCTTCTCTAAAAATTTAAGGTGTGCTATATCTTGAATAGACTTGTGTTATATCTTCCTTTAAACTTTTTATGACATTTTTGTTTGAATAACTTAGTGATGTTTTTCATGAGTTGTTGTTCGAGTAACTTAGTGATTTTTTCTTTGACTAATAAAGTACTATTTCTAACTTGCAATAAAAATTTCAAAACAACCACCATACATTGTGAAGCATTGATATAAGACTGATTATACAAGAATTGTATTTTCCTTAAATGGAGGTTGTGAAGCTAACTCATATATATTCTTACAAGTTACAACATACATTATTGAGATTAAAATCATGGAATTTTATAAACCAACATACTTTATAGCAACTTACATTATAGCAATAATATGATTGCATATGTCATTGGCTTCACATGATTATCACACGAACTTAAAAACAAATCAAGCTTTCTATTAACGTTGCAAGTCACAGTGAGAAGTTTACGTGAGAAGTAGACTTCACAAATAAGGCTTTCTATTGGCTTCACGTGAGAAGTAGACTTCACATGCAGACTTCAGATGATAAGAAGACTTCAAAGGCAGACTTGAATAGAAGTTTACGCCTCTCACAGATTTCACATGAACTTCCCAGTAAAACCTGCAACAAAAAATAAGATAAAAAAACTAAAAAAAAACCAACAAAAGCTAAAATCTAAAGCAAAACAACATAACAAATAAAATTATTAACTAACCTCAAAATAAAAAGTTCTCACAACAAATATGAACTTTCCACTGAGATCTGTAAAAAAGACAGAGCAGAATTCAGGTGATAAATAGACTCTACATGAAAAAGTAGACTTCAGAGGTAAACTTCAACAGAACTCTATGACTCTCACCCAAAGATGATGGAGATCTGTAAAAAAACATAACAGACTTCATGTGAAAAGTAGACTTCACAATCAGACTTCACGTGAAAAGTAGATTTCACAAGCAGACTTCACATGAAAATATGCAACTAGAAATTAAGAAAAAAAAACCCGCAACAGAAAAATAAAAAGAAATCTACAAACAAAGGGAAAAATCTGCAAACAAAGAAAAAAATTTGCAAACAAAGAAAAAATCAATAAAACTCTCAAATTAAATCAGTAAAACTCTCAAAACACAATAACAATCACGAATTTAGAAAGATAAACCGTCAGATCTGAATGATTGTTGGTCAGATTTGGAAGATTATTGGTCAGATCTAGAAGATTGTTGCTGAGATCTAGAATATTGTTGCTCATATCTAGAAGACGATGGCCAAAGAGTCACCGGAAAAACCTGCAAAAAATGAAAAAGTGAGAAGAAGACACCCGAAGAAGATGGAGATTTGTAAAAAAAATGAGCAGACTTTACATGAAAAGTAGACTTCACAAGCAAACTTCTCGTGAAAAGTAGATTTCACAAGCAGACTTCATGTGAAAAGTATACTTCTTCACGTGAAAACGTGCAATAGAAAATAATAAAAAAATCTATAAAGAAAGAGAAAAATCTGCAAACAAAGAGAAAAATCTGCAAAGAAAAAGAAAATCAGTAAAACTCTCAAATTAAATCAATAAAACTCTCAAAACACAATAACAATTACGAATTTCAAAAGATAAACCGTCAAATCTGGATGATTGTTGGTTAGATTTGGAAGATTATTGTCAGATCTAATAGATTGTTGCTCAGATCTAAAAGACGATGGCCAAAGAGTCACCAAAAAACCTGCAAAAAATGAAAAACAAAGTGAGAAGAAGACACCCGAAGAAGATGGAGATTTGTTAAAAAAACCGAGCAGACTTCACATAAAAAGTAGACTTCACAAGCACACTTCACGTGAAAAGTAGACTTCTTCACGTGAAAAACTGAAACAGAAAAAAAAAATCTGTAAACAAAGAAAAAAATCCGTAAACAAAGAGAAAAATCTACAAACAAAGAAAAAATCAATAAAACTCTCAAAACACAATAACAATCACAAATTTAGAAAGATAACCGGTCAGATCTGGATGATTGTTGGTCAGATTTGGAAGATAATTGTTCAGATCTAGAAGATTGTTGCTCAGATCTAGAAGATTGTTGCTCCGATCTAGAAGACAATGGCTAAAGAGTCACCGAAAAAACTTGCAAAAAATGAAAAAAAGTGAGAAAAAACACCCGAAGAAGATGGAGAATAGAGGCAACAAAAATGAAGAATTGAGGAGAGATTCACCGGAGAGGATTATGTTGATGGCTGCCGCCGCTGGAGATGAAGGTGAGAGCCACCACCACAAATGGAAAGGAGAGAAAATGGCTAGATTTTTCTCTTCTACTCGTAAAAATGGTCTTTTATAGTTAGGTTAAAAAAATTTAATCCAATTGGTTTACTTTATAAAGTCTACTTTCATAGTAAACTTCACTTGATGTCTACATTGAAAGTAGACTTCACAAGATGTCTACTTTGAAAGTAGATTTCAAATGGTATCTACTTTGGAAGTAGACTTCACTACCCTAAACCCTAAACCTTAAGTTTTTGCTATTTGTTAGTCTTATTTCACCAAGTTTTTGTGATATTTTATTTCTTACACTTTATAATTGTTTATCTTAAGGTTATGTAACCAAAGTTTAATCATATAATAACTATTTATTTTTTAAAATTATAAATAATAATTAATATTAAGAAGTAGACTTCTCTTGAAGTCTACTTTCATCGTTAAGGAATACTCCACATGAAGTATCCAACGTACATACTTCATGTGATGTCTGCTTTGAACTAGACTTCACTTGAAATCTGCATTTTATGTAGACTTCAATGTGAAGTCTACTCTATACCCTAAACCCTAAAACACAAATCGAATAGATTCTATTTAATATGCCAAGATCAAAATAAAAACTTATATCAAAGATTAAATATTCTTAATTCACTCAAACTTTAACTATATTTTATTTTACATTTCAAAAATATCAAATTACAAATCCACATGGATTACCAACATATCTTTATCTTGTTAAAATCCAAAACCCTAAACTCATAGTTTGTTTGTGAACTATGTGGTTTGATCTTTGTTAGTTTTATTTCACTAAATTTTTGTGATATATTATTTTTTACACTTCATATTTGTTTATCATAAGGTTATGTAAACCAAAGTTTAATCATATAATGATTATTAATACGTTTAATTTGTTAAATAAATATAATTAAGGAGTATACTTCATGTAAAATACGCAAAGTAAACTTCGTTTGATGTTTGCTTTGAAAGTAGACTTCATTTGAAGTCTGCATTTTTTTTACCCAGAAAGATATTTACATAATTGCATTCCAGTTTTTTTTTGTTTGGTCATAAAGGATAAAATAATAATTCATTATCTTGATAGATTAGTTTTACAATAAAATTTGAAAAAGGTTAGTTTCTGAATTTGAAATCAAAATTATTTTTACAAATATCTCATCAGTGATTAAAAAACTGTGGTACGTGATCCATGACCATGTTTGTACGATCTAATTTAAAATAGTACGTTGGAAATAATTAATTAACTTTATTAAACGACTACTGTTTTGTATTGGAAGCAGATCAAATGCAAATGCATTTATTTGTTATTTCCAATTGGTTCATCATTTAATTTATTTTTCATTGATTTTACTTGATGCGAAGGATTACAAAAGACTAAATTAAAACCGACGGCCAGGATCTTGTTTTGAGGGTGAGATTAATATATTAGTAGTTCTTTTTTTGGTTGAGCAAAGGGCACAAAGCCTTTAATAACTTTTATTTCAAGTTAAAAACAACATAATCAAACAACAATATGTTTCGGGAAGGAAACTCCGTTAGTGTTATCTGTAAGCAACGACAACACCTCATCTGGTGGATAACCAAACAAATGTAAATGAAGAGAGAAAGAAAATGCATGGTTAGCTAACCCATCCGCAAGGCGATTAGCTTTCCTATAAACGTGCTTAATCTGGACTATCCAGTCCCTTGTTAGTAAGCCATAGCACAGGCGTGCTAGGAAAGAGAGGGGATGAAGTTCATTGATCCCTGTCTTAAGAATGTTAATTATCAATTCTAAGTCAATCTCTAACTCAATTCGTCGATAGTTACTTTCCCACGCAATGAGAAGCCCATAGTACGCTCCTCAAAGTTCTGCTAACGGGGTCAAGCACACCCATATGTTCAACGCGAATCCTTTTAACCACTCCCCATGGTCGTCTCTCAGCACACCCCCCGACGTAGCTAGACCTTGCTGTCCACGGACTGCACCATCCGTATTAATTTTCACCCATCCTGCTTCTGGCTTAACCCAACGAATGTTACTTAAAGTCTTCAGAATCATCTGATTTTTCTCATGTGTGAGTGATGCATTTGCTTGCTTGACCTCATTAGTAAGATCTTTGAGAAACCGAACTCTATCCCTCCAAGTAAATGTGGAGCCAAAAACATTATAGCATCTCCATTTCCATGCCCACCATATCGACAAGGAGAACATAGTATTCCACTGTCCTTCAAGCACTTTTCGATGATCCCCAATGTTCCTGAAGAGCCATTCCAACAAAGACATATTATAGAATTCATGAAGCAGATCACTCGGGACCAAACATCTCCAAATGTCTGTCATTTCCTGACAATCTCGCAGCACATGCAGAATTGTTTCATTCCCCAATTTGCATACCAGACAGACCATCGTGTTACTCAGGTGGCGTCGATGATGCTCCGAGTTAGTCATTAAGACTTGATGGACCCCCAACCATAGAAATTTTTTTACTCTCTCAGGGACTTTAAGCTTACAAATGCGAGCAAAGAATAACCTCATGTCAACTCTTGGTGTTGCGTCATAGGATATAGATGCATACGCGGAACTCATTGAGAAGGAACCGTTATTCGTGTGACCCCAAATCATCCTATCCCGAGCACCTGAGATATTGTCAACTCTAGACTTGAGTCTCAGCTGATCCATATCTGATAAAATGGATGAAAGGGATTTCATTCTCCAACCTTGTCCCTCACACCAGAACTCACATACCCTAGCATCGATATTTGTTACCAAGTGTCTTTGTGATTCTGAGCCTAGTAGAGGCTCATCTCGAAGCCAGCAATCGGTCCAATAACAAGCTTCCTTCCCATCGCCAACTAGCCACATTAGACATGTGATTACCACTGTTTCATGCCCGAAAGAATGCTACGCCATGTTGATGAGCTAAGTCCATTTGGTACCGACCACCTCTTATCTCTTATATCCGTAACATCATACTTCCCTTTAAGCAAGGCAGCCCATAAGCCAATCGAGTTTTTGAGTAATCTCCAACCTATTTTCGCAAGAAGGGTGAGATTCATATTCTTAGTAGATCGAATATCAAGGCCTCCCTCCTGTTTAGGTCTACACACTCTCTTCCAGCTGACAAGGTGTTGCTTTCTCCTCTCCTAAGTGCTCCCCCAGAGAAAGTTCCTTGAGAGTTTGTCAAGCTCTAAAATATCTGAAGTTGGAAGTTGAATCATACTCATGACATAAACTGGGATTGAGTTCAGCACTGACTTTGTTAGCGTTACCCTCCCTGCAAAACTGAGACATTTACTCTTCCATCTCGCTAGCCGAGATAAAACTTTTTCAACAACATTGGAGAATATATTCTGGGACAATCGTTTCTGAATTACCAGCATGCCTAAATATTTCCCCAAGTCTCGAGTTTGTTGAGTACCACTCTCTACGGTTATTAAGGAAGCCAAGGTACAAGATGTATTCTTAGAGAAAAAGTCTTGGACTTAGCAAAGCTTACTTTCTGCCCAGAAACATCACAAAACCTCTTCAAAACGTCTGGAATGATTCTGATTTGTGACACTCAAGCTTCCGCATATAGAAGCAAGTCATTGATAAGATGGGTTTTTTGGCCTATGCTATCAAATCATTGAGGTATGGTAATAAGTAGGTGGGTTGTCTAACCAATACTCAGTTATGCAAGCAAACAACTTTTCTGGTACCTAGTTCTAGTTCAGATAACTTACCGATCTGTCACAAAGGTAAGTCATACATCTATGAGAGCTCTTAAACTAGCATATAGGAAAAAGTTCACTAAAGGACAATATAAAAACAGAGCAATATGATCTAAAACAGGGAAATGTTCATAAAACAGAGTAATAAACTAGCAAAGGATAAATCGATGGTAATAAATATGAATCTAGAGGATAGGAGGTGATTGATCGGCGGTGAACTTGCCGATCCGACCTTGGCTAGCTATATACGGCGGTCTCTAGACCAAGACAAGCTAGATCCACCCATTCTCATGGTGAGGATCCCTTTCTGATCCGGCTGATCTATTACGACACTAGCCGCGATCATGCCGGATCAAAAGTTTAAAGTCCAGCCCAATACATCTAATGATTTAATCCACATACTAGATCTCTCCTCGGTGGATCAATACAATCTCTCACATGACACTTTGGTCTCCGATTCCCTTAGCGCTAGCTTTGGGTTTTGGCTCAAATCAGATCTCTCTTGATCAGGGAGAGATCGTCTTTAAGCTCGGTCATATAAGAAGAGATCGGATCTAATTCATATTTGCTAGGTGAGTGGATCGGAGATTTCACCTCCGATCTCCCTATCCTCGA
>OVBA01006051.1:0-18070 GCA_900406435.1 Lepidium aucheri
TAACATCGATTTTTTCATATATTTATAACTTAATTCACAATGATATAAATCTCGCCCGAAGGGCGGGTCACCAACTAGTATATATATATATAAGTATATATTCCTGGTTATCATCACGGAGACTAAAAAAGATTATTTGTAATATAGAAACAAAATATATTACCATATTACAAATAATATATATATATATATATATATATAACTATACAAAGATTTTAAACAATATAATCTGGTTTCCTATACAATCATATGATCAACACTAACCAATTGCCCAATAACATATGTATATAATGTCATTAGTAGAAATCTTAAAAATAAATTTTGTATAATATACAAAAATATATTTAGAAAGATATAAGTTCGAATGGTATCGCTGATTTGATAAATATAAAACATAAAAACTTAGTAAACTTATAAATCTACTTTTACATTTTTTTAAAAAAAATGTGAAATAAATATTAAAATTAAAAATAAAGAAACTTAAAGTAATGAAATTATAAAACTAACTAATTGGGCAATTATCATCGAGATTTCTGGCAAGTAAATCATTGTAATCCACAAATTCTAGACCAAATAAATTATTTGGCAAATGATCAGTGGTTTTTAAAGAACCAGTTGATGAACAACCCTGGAGTTTACAATATCTTAGTATATCATTCTTTCATTAGAAGACCAAACTTTCTAACCATATATTTCTTAATCATTCTATGTATTTTGAAACCCTAAAAAATAACAAATATTAGAATATTAAAATTTAATTAAATTATATAGTAATATAAAAATAATTGATTAATATTAACTCACTTGATCATCAACCAAAATCACTTCAATTGTCTAATCATATTTTTTGGTAGAGATTTTCTAGAATCAGATGATCTTGACTTTGATATTCCATTATTGACTCAATAGCTTAAGAACTGAGATGAAATGAAGCACCATTCTTTTTTCGGTACCAAAATAAAAAAGTTTTAATCTTTAAGTTTTGTGGTGATTTGAGAAATATATCACATCTAATTTATATAAATGATGTGAGACATCGGTTATAGTAATGATTCTATTACGGAGTTGATTATATAGGGAATTGATTCGAGTACTGAATATATTACTGAATTGACTACAGTAATGAATCGTTTTATTATGTACAGAATATATTTAATATATTAAATTTTTTATTAGTAAATATTAGACAATTATGTAGTTATCATATTTATCCAAAAAAATAAAGATAGGTGTATGTAATTGGTAAGATAATATATTCTCATTAATATAATTTCTTAGAATCACTAAAATTATGAAATGGATTATGGAAATGATTCAATTTATTCGATTTATTATGTACGGTATTTATTACATTATGTAATGATTCAATTGATTATATACAATTATATATTTACATTTATTACATTATGTAATAAATGCTTTTGTTAGTAAATATTAGGCAATGTGTAGTTACTATATTTTTATAGAAAACTGTTAGATATACATAAATGACAAAATAATTATTCTATAAACAATATTCAATTTATTCAATTTATTATATACTAAATATATCATCGAAATCTTTATTTGAAATATTCATTAGGAAATGATACCAATTATTTGGAATGATTACGACCAAATACCATATATTAGATCTTAATAATTTAATTTTGAAATTTACAATATTAAATTTTAAGATCAAATGAGATTTCTAACATTAATTGGATTATCTAAATATCTTAAATATTTTAATTAAATTCATTACTTAAATACGTAAACAATCGTGATTTACTAAATAAATGCTAGAAAAAAAGACAAACTCCCAAAAATATCTTCTCAAAAATAGTAAAAACCAATGGCATTCTATGTTAAATAATTATTACAGTAAGGACAAATAGAAATATTGCTATCCTTTTATTATATAGGTCAATGCAACATTCTATGTTCAAATATAATTGAATTATATTCCGATGATCCGATCAATGCAGCATCTCCTATTTATATAGGATATGTATATTTGAACATATATTTTCGTATTTAATGTTGTTATAGAAATTTGTTAATAATATTTCTATAGATACGATTAATTATAAATCAAATACAAATTTCTATAAATATGATATTATCAACATCAATATGATAATTTGTAATTAATGGAATTAGATCATACTTGTTATATAATTTTGAATAATAATCACTCTAAATGTAATTGTCATATTCTATTTGTTTCAAGTTTCTAAAAGTATACCTACATTTAATTGTGAAACATCACAAATTAATACCGATTATCAAAATTTATTCAATTAGCATTGAATAATAATATGGAAATTAAATATATCTAGTATATATTTTCTCAACAATAAGTACTTATTCTAGGACATGCGTATTTAAACATATATTTTCGTAATTAATGTTCTTATAGAAATATGTTAATAATATTTCTATAAATATGAGTAATTTTTTATCAAATATAAATTTCTATAAATATGATATTATCAACACTAACATGATAATTATAATTAATGGAATTAGATCATAATTGCTATATAGTTGAGAAATTTCCGAGATTTGTCTTCATAGGAAGTTTTTCTATTAAATACAGAATCAATCATAATCTTCTCAATAAATTCAAAAAAATGAATATGATTTCCCCAAAATACTTCCACGAAAATAGAAGAAACCAATGGCATTTCAAGTAATTTACAAATAAAATAAAGAGCATTTGTAATTATTGCTATCCTTTTATTATATAAAAGAAATTATTTTTTTATAAAACAATTACACAATATATATCATAAAATATGTTAGGGCGGTAATACTATTATTTCTTCATTTATTTTTTTATATAGTAAATATATATTGAATTAATTTTCTGTTAAGCAAATTACCTTATGCCCCATGGTATGTTCATTGCGGACGACTTGAAATTTTTTTAGGTGAAATATATTGTGATCGATGTTTTCTGACTGGTGTACTTCCCGTCTTATGGGAATAGTTCTCACAGAACAAGTTTCTCCTGTCTCGTGCTACATTTGTCAATTCTGCTTTTTCTTAGAATCCATTCTAATGAATCTTGTAGGATATTCTTGTAGGTGAAGAACTTTATATATGTTATGTCTTCGTAATAACATAAATTTCATTATAGAAAATAAAATAAAAAACAAACAACGCAGGTTGGTCTACTCTTCTGCCACAGTTGATTACGTTTGCATCTCGACTATGTCATATCAATTTCATACAAAAAGAAATATGATGATTTACTGTGCTAGTCTTATATAATCGTTTAATTACTAGAATAATCTTGATATATCAAAATTACAACACTAATCTTTCATTGTCGATTTCCTTTGATCAGAAATAAATATTACGAAACTACCATTAGTGAGGGATTCAATGTCAGTGGAGAGCAAACCTACAAGAATTACTAAAGAGTTGTAGGTTTAGTCATCACGTTTTATAAGTTTTCATTTTCTTCTTTGTCGGCTTAGTTATTCTCTTTAATGTAGGTTTATGTATCGTTTCATGCTGATTAAGTCTTTCTTTGAGGTTTATATTCTCGTAGATCTACAAGTTCTACTTTCTTAACTTAATTTCAATATTATGTAGGTTACTTTTGTGTGCTTTTTCGGTTTAATTTTTCTTTGCTATAGGTTTTTAAGTCGTTCATTGTAGGTTTATTTTACATTTCTTGTTTGGAACTTTGAGCACATTCTTTTTGTAGGTTTGTGTTCATCTTCGTTGTCAATTTAGTTTTTCTTCTATGTAGGTTTGTTATTCATTTGTTGTAGGTTTAAATTTGCAAGATATTCTTCAGTTTTCTAGGTTTATGTCTTAGGCATTGTTTATTGTTTTTTCTTTCTCAATGTAATTCTCTTGTTTTGTAGGTTTTTGTTTTATGTGTTGTAGGTTTAAAGAATCTTTGTTGTAGGTTTTTGTCGTGTGCTTCGTTTAAGGTTTTTGTCGTGTTGCACTTTGAATATAATCGTTTTCTATGTTTTTGTATTTCTTCGTTGTCGAGTTACCTCCCAACATATATATGTTTGAGTTTGCATGTGTTATCACTTATTTTATCCTGCGTTGTCAATTTGAAGTTACTGTGTTGTAGGTTATAAGGTCTTTGTTGTAGTTTTTTCATACGGCTTAAAACATTGGTATTGTGTGTTGAGTTATGCTTAGTTATGTACATAGATAATAGTATTGTATGCTCAGTTATGTACTTTAGTTATGTAATTTTTAGGTTAAGAAACTATTAAAGGTAACCTTAATGTATATTTACTTTTGTAGGTTTAATTGTCATGTTTTGTAGATTTAGTTTGCCTGTTTTGTAAAGCTTTTTGCACATTGTCGGATATTGCGAACAATTTGGGAAATTTTGAAAGAAACAAAACAGTCAAATCGGATGAAGGATTTGAGAGAGGCGAAGATGACTTAAATAGAGAATGACCGGGACAGTTACATAGCAATCGCCTGACAAAATTACCCACAACGGGTAGAAACTGGCGTCAAGATTGCCATTAAATCAACATTGTTTAATCATATATTTCTTTGATTGGTGTTGTGTCGATGCAGGGATCCAAAAAGTTTTGTATGACCATTTTTCTATTTGTGTGTGACTAGAGTATGCGAATCTGAAAATTGTTTTATGGATTGTATTTGGGATGGGTTTAAAAATGTATTATGTGCAAACAAATATCCCCAAGATCATGTTCGATGTTGTTGTCAGTATCGAAAACTTTTATTTTTTAACACAACTTGCTGTTTCTATTCATTTGAAGGTCTTGAGTTACAACAGCAAAAAGGGGAAGCATAATCCATACAAAACACAGCTGAGCTTGGCTTAAACCGAAAGTAAAACATCCAGGCAGAGACAACTCAAACGTTCTGGGACACTTGGATAAAATATGGAAAGACAATCTGGAAACTTGAGATGATCCGCGGGTCCTCCTAGTTTTGTTACCGCAGAGGGCAGGCGAACATATGAGGGGCCTCTTTAGACTCGATGGTCTTGAGCTTTGTAGAGACTTCTCCAAAATAGAAAAGATTTAAGAACCAATTCTCTCACAAACAGAGAGTGACGGAAGAACTAAACTCAACTTAAGGAGAGTTAGCCTAATGAAAGGTCTTAGACCTAGATGATAATCAAACAAATTCTCCCTACTAAAACTCATACCAGAGACTTCTTCCTCTAAAGACACAATAGATGAGTTTAATAAGAGAAATAAAATTTGATACCTTTTGCAGATATTGGTAACAGGTGGAGCAAGTTTTCGTGGACCCAAATTAAAGTAGAATGTATTTGGAGACTCTGGGCCTAAGTCAATTAACCAATCTACTCCAAAAGCAAAAATTTGTAGGCCCAACTTTATGATTTTGAAATGGATGAGTTTGGGCCTATGTCCAGTAACCAGGCTGATCCATGAGTTGAACCTTCTAGGGTTTTCAGCAGTTCGATGCATTCTCTGGAACAACCGTCGGCAGTGACTTTTCTGATGATATCAACGATCATTTCCTTGCAATACCTCGTAGCAGATCTGTTCCTCTCAGATCTGTGGTGGGATAAAATTGAATTGGTCGAGATATAGTGAAAGAATATTAAGCACGCCGGAGTTATAAATATCTCCACCGGAAAGATTCTCACAACTTTTGAATGGTGGTGGTCGTACTCTTGTTGGATAATAATGGACAGAATAAGGGGTTCTCGCCAGCTAGAGCCAGGCAAAGGACTTCTGAGCATTACGCTCGATAGAGAAGTCTGACACCGATATCTGAGAGGGGGAGACTCTTGGCGATACCATTAAGGGACTTTTAGAGAAAGAGGGAAAAAGAACCCAAATGCAGAAAGAGAGTGAGCCAAAGAGAGAAAGAGAGAACACAAAAATAACGTAAAGGGGGGAGAAGAGGTCCCAACGCCGGCGAGCTAGAGCTGGGCTGGCGCCGGAGAGAAATACAGCACCAAAAACTTTTATCTCGAGTAACGTGCCTGAGAGCTTTTTTAGACATGAATCTTTATATACATATTTTGGAGACTTAAACCTTGTCGGTATCGAAAACTTATCATCGCCTTTATCTTAAAAATTTCACATATTGCATTTAATTTTCAAGCAACTTATAAGACAACACATCCATTGTGCTGATTTGTTATCTATGCAATGAATTTAAATACAATATTTTACTTTTAATATGTATTATTAATCAAAGTGAATGATCCACCATAGTATACATGATAAGTGTTTTTTTTTCACAAACTAGTTGATTTTATTAGATAAGAGTAATCAAAATTACATTAGCCCAAATAAAACATGAGCGATACAAATCAAACTCCAAACAAGAATAACAGTAAGATGAATGCTTCCCATTTGAATAAACTCCAATACATTGGAAATGCGGGAGAAGGATTGGTAGAAAGTTTTTGACTTTGTAGAACAGCTCGGAACAATCTTTGTTCTATCGCCATAGAAGACCGTTGAACACAACAAATCGCTCATCGAAGTCAAAGTTTGAAACATGCTACACATAGTTTCCTCTGGAAACGAGTGAGAGCAAAGAAAAGGTCTCTCACAAAAGGCGGAGAGTACAAGCTCTAATTTTAGACTAAATACTGAGCTTAAAATTAAAGAGGGCCTAAAAAATTTCTTCGGCAGGCCATTGAAATTTTCATGTCCTCACTAGTCCAATTCAAAATAAGCTTTAGAATTACTGGATTTAAATACCTCATTAGCTGAAAACATGCCCACCAAGCTGGCCCAAATCAAAACCCAAACACTTTGGGTGCTGAGGAGAGACAAGGGTAAACCCTAGCTCTTGGAGAGACACCGCCAGGAGTCCACTGTCGGACAGAGAGAAACTTCTTCAGATCTTGCCAAATTTGGCAAATTAACGGCTTTGTAACAACTTCACATTACCAGCTCATCCAGAGAGGAGAAAACTTTTTTGATCTCGAGATATGAACTCTGGTTCAGTCCGAACACTTCTAGACGCTTCTCTGGCCATTCTCAAACTATAAATGGAGGAAAATGTAGGACTGATAAAACTGCTAGAAGGAAGAGAGAAGACGCTGTTTGCTCTACTGGTGGTCCAAGCAAAATAGGAAGCAGATCTTGACCTCTGACACGGGGATGAAGATGGAGAGACTTTAGATCTAGGCCAAGACTTGCCACAGGTAAAGGAGAGGCTAGATTCAGCGAAAGATGGAGGGCAATAAAAGCAACCTCGGTAGTTAATGGTCTTCAGAAAACCCATGGGAACCAAACAAGCAAAGAAAGAAGAAGGAGAGAAAGGGAAAGCAAGCAAAAATAAAGATAGTGGCTGACACTGGCGGGAAGAGGCTCCGCCGGTGCCAAAAACTAAATCGAAAGAGAAAGTCTTGATAATTGTGCTCAAAAGAACTACAGAGTATCTCCTTTAATATACACATGATAAGTTATTCCATAAAATTATTTGTAAAACTAATAAATTTTGTTTTAAAGGTGTTTCAAAAAAGAAAAGGAAAAAGTAACGAATAATCTAGAATAGTTTGTTCTTATAAACAATTTGTTTGGGTGATATTTAGTTTGTATTTTCTTTGATATAGTTAGGTTTATATTTTTCAGTTTGCTAATGGAACTTAATAAAATATGTAAATATTATAATAAATTTCAAAAACTAAATTAGTTATGATCTATGTATAAACTGATATGTTTTTCGATTTAAATGTTTTAGAATTTTTCTGTAAATTTTAGTAGTCATTTTTTGTCCTATACATCTGACATCATACACCACGAATCACCATAAAAATATATCACTTGATGAATTTTCACTAGCTTAAGTGTTGATAGTTCGAGATGATAGAGGAACTCAATACCCGATCTTCTATGTCAGCAAGTCGTTAGATGGAGCCGAGTCCTGAAATCCGACTACAGAGAAGCTCGCCTTAGCGGGTAATTACTTCAGTAAGGAAGTTAGGATCTTACTTCTAGTCTCGTACCGTTATAGTATTAACAAATCATCCACCGTGGACGATACTGCATAGTCCAAAATTAGTCAGGGCAACTGACGAAGTGGGCAATCGAATTAAGCGAGTATGACGTCGAGTTCAAAGGATGCACATCGGCTAAAACTTGTGACTTCGCACTTGTGCGTCCTTTGAACTCGATGTCATACTCACTTAATTTGATTGCCCACTTTGTGAGTCGTCCTGATTGATTTGGACTATGCAGTATCATCCACAGTGGATGATTTTGTTAATACTATAACGGTATGAGACTGGAAGTAAGGTCGTAACTTCCTTGCTGAAGTAACTACCGCTAACGCGAGCTTATTTGTAGTATGATATCGGGACTTGGCTTCATCTAATGACTTGATGACATAGAAGATCGAGTATTTAGTTCCTCTATCATCTCGAACTAGTACACCACTAACTACCAAGCTAGAAACCGCGATGTATAAATACGATGGTTCGCTGTTTTCTGTTTTGGCAAGTACCAGCGGTGTTAAAAGGTACTAATTCAACTCGGAGAAGGCCATTTTTCTGGGTTTCGTCCCACTTGAACTCTTTGTTTCCACACAACAAGTTGTAGAATGGAAGACACTTGTCGGCTGAACACGAAATGAAGCGGTTCAGGGCAGCTATTCAGCCTGTTAGCCTTTGTACTTCTCGCTTATTCTTGAATTGATGTGACCTACTTTGGATTAGCTTTGATTCCTCTTTGAGTGACTATGTATCCGAGGAATTCTCCTTATGTAAACCCAAAAGTACATATTGATAGATTGAGTTTCATCTGGTATTCGTTTAGAGTCTTGAAGCAACGAGCTAAATGATCGACGTGATCTTCTGCTTTTAATGACTTGACTAGCATGTCATCTATATATATTTGCATTGTTTGCCCAAGTTGGTCGGCAAACATTTTGTTCACAATGCGCTGGTAGGTAGCTCCAACGTTCTTCAGTCCGAATGGTATTACTTTGTAACATAAGTGCCCCGTTCCATGATGAACGAAGTATTCTCCATGTCGTCGGGGTGCATCTGAATCTGATTATATCTGAAGAAAGCATCCATAAACAAAAGAAGTTCGTTTCCAACTGTTTCTTTGATGATTCGATCGATATTAGGCAATGGGTAACTGTCTTTTGGACATGCTTTGTTGAGATGGGTAAATGATATACGATATTTTTATCGGTTTATAACCCTTGTTTTCCATGGTTTTATTGAGTCAAAGTATATGTTTTAGAGTCTTTTAGTCTGTTTTAGAATATTTTCAGGTCATAGGTCACATTTGGAGAAGATAAACTGTTTGGAGTGAAAATGAACATATGGAGATGCAGAATCATGCAAAAGCATCAGAAGTTTGGATTCTTTTGAAAGCCTTCCCACTGTTGGATCGAGCTGAAATATGGTGACAAGATATCCACGTGAGTTAGCTTTCATACGGAGGTGGTTTAAGGGCAATCAGACTAGTGGTTAGGAAGATATGACGATTTTACCGAAGATATGTCATTCTGGCCACAAACAGACGCCACCAGAAGATACATTCGACTTGAGGATCAATCTACTAAGGCCTTGATCGATCGATCATCGAAGTTTCGCGAGAAAATCCTGAAATTTCCATATTTCACCCAGTTTAATTTATTTTGTACCAGAACGATTTTCTCTTACAAAAACTAGGTCTAGCCACATTTTAGAACAATCATATCATTATTTCAGCAGCCACTCTTGTAACCTTTTAGGGAGAAGATCTCTATCCTCCACAACTCTTTAGAGAAGATTTCTAAACCCTTTTTTATTTTCTATTGCAATTCATGTTTCTTTTCATTATACTTTGTGTTTTTGCTTTGATCATGTGTGAGTAGATTCCTTGTCAGGATTAGGGTTTCTAGGGATTTAGGAATCAATGATTAGGGAAAAATAGGGTTCAAATTCAATAGAGTATTCTCCATCTAATCTTATGCTTAATGCTTAGAATAGCCTGATCAACTAGTCTATGAACCTAGGTTGTTAGCTCTCCAAAAGCTTGCTAAGAATCAGAACTAGTTTAGATGAGCAATCGATCCTTAACCAACGAAAGCTGATGTTATTGTCGATTGTGGATAGTTGAACCTAATTGTTTAATGCCTGTTTGAAATTTGGAACCAACAAAAGTTAGGACTTCTAAGTTGTCAAATAGAGTCTCGAGTACTGCGATAGTAGACTCGTCATACCTTTCTGTTCAAGTCGAGAATTGAGCTTAACTAATTCCCTGAATAGTTTCCCTAGTTATATTTCAATTTATTGATGAATGCCCGATGCCTGATGCTATTTATTTATTCGTTTTATATTATTATCTACTTTGTTTTGTTTCGTTCCCACCATTGTTTGATTTGTCTTAGCTTAAGTTTAATCTAGAGACTGATACTGTAATCATTGGTCCTCGTAGATTCGATCGTTAAGTGCTACATCGATACGATATGCACGAGACGTTAAATTGGTATAATTAACCTTGTATCAATTTTGGCGCCATTGCCGAGGACTAATTATGTTGCCTTTTAACTTAGGATTGAACTTTAGTCTAAGATTTTCTTTACTAACATTTTTATTTTTTCTTTTCTTCTTTGAATCAGGTGTAGCTAACATGAAAGCGAGCAATTAACCATGAGATATAAGCCTGGATCGATCGAGTGGTCATGTAATGGCTACTTACATCATGAGGGAACCCGTGAATGATATCCCCAACATCAAACTTATAAGGAGGATTCTTCTGATAATGATGAGGTTAAGGATATGTTGCAGCAGCTTATTCATAATAACCAACAACTTATGTTGGAGGCCAATGCAAAACTCGATTGGATGAGCAACGATCTCAGATGTAAGCATGAAGAGGTGTGGGCATTTATAGATAAGATTGAGACCAAGATTGCTCAAGTTGATGAAGTAATCCCCATCATTGACTACGACAGAGAAGTCGATGAGATTGCCAAGCTGGTGTTTTGCGATGGATCAGAGTATAAGGATTGGGTTGCTAATACGATGATGCAAGAACAGAGCCAACTAGAAGGTAATTGTGACTCAACCCTTGAAACTGACAATTTCGAGGAGATTCCATTGCCCTGCACTGAAAAGGTAATCTCTAACAATCTCCTTCTGATTGATGAATGCTTGGATTTATCATGTGAGTCTCAAGATAAAGCTGAATACTCTATAGTAAACTCTGCTTGTCTTGAGATTGACTTTAGTTTTCCCTCAAATGCATTTGATCATCCAAGTAGTTTGAACTTCATAGCATATCTCAGAAAATAACTTGCGCTTATGGTAGCTCATTTTGATGAACACCTGGTTCTGCTATTATGGGTAGTTGTCTTTCTTCTTTGGTTTGTTGTCTTTTGTGAAAACAGGAGGAGGATAAAAGTTGCATTGGCTCAACATTTCAATTCTCGTGATTAACCTTTGAGACCGAAGTCAAACTAATGACTCTAAACAAGTGCTGAGTGGGAGGCAACCCACTAGTAGGTAGTTTTCATTTCCTGCATTTTTTGTTTTACGTTCTTCTTATTTTTGTTGTCGTTTGGTTCAGGTAAGAGAAATCTGGTTGAGACACTGTGATCGATCGATCAACACTAGAATCGATTGATCCTAGACTACCAGGAGGTGCATGCTCGATCTTGTGACCGACCATCGAGAGAATGATTGATCGATCGTGTCTTCACAGACCATGCGCTCGACCCAATGATCGACCTCCGCAGGTGTGATCGAGTGATCGTTGAAATACATTTTTCTCTATCACTCTATTTAATTTTGGTAAAATATCGGGAATTTGGGTTTTATGAAATTCGACTTTTTCATGATTGAATATGCAAAATTCTTGTGTTTTTCATTCTTATATGATGATTCGAGTTCTCTTTACCCATATTTTAGATAGATTTTAGTCGATTTTGATGTTTAGGTTAAAAGAGAATTTGAGAGAAATTTGAGAATTTAATATTAGAATTGAGACAATGTTTGATTGATTGATGCGTTGCTAGATATTTGTATGTGTTGATTATTGAATTTAGCAAATGATTTTACAGTAATTTCATTCCAATTTAAGATTTTTTATTTTCTCATGCGTTTTGGAAAAACTGAAATTTCTGTTTTTTTATTGATGATTTACAGAGAATGGTTCGAGTATATGTTCTAGCATTTTTGTCCAGCCACAATCAACTTCTGCACTTGCCTTTAGATCGACTTCATCATTGAAGATCGATCATTCCAACTCTCCAAGCACTTGAGATCGATCGATCCAAGATGTTCAGGTTCTTTTCACTTCTCCATTGTATCTCTTTATGTACCTATGATATTTTTGTGCAAGTTGTACTTCTTTCTGATTTATTTTCACACTAAGACGGTGTGAAGTAAGTCTGGGGGGAGTATACTTGTGGTGACTAACGCGTTTTGTTTCTTTTGTTTTATTTTTGAGTCTTTTTGTTATTTTTCTTGAGTCAGTTTCTGAGTCAAAACCGTTGTAGGTAACTATAATTTTTTAAGGAATAGCCATATTTTCAGGAACTTAAGTGACCATTGGTTCAAGCTTGACAGAGATCTATGACTACTGGAAAACCTAGAGATTGTGCAACTTCTCAATGTTACCCATATCCTCTTGGGTATTCAAAGAATCTCATGTTGACTTCACACTTAACTTCACTTAATCCTCTTGTCAAGGGGATTGGTATGCATCGGATCAGATTCTTTTCTTTAGTCCTAAAAAACTTATTTGTGTGAGTATGGTTCCCTTCTCTTAATCAATTTATGGTGTTTTGTGCTTAATCTAAAGTAACTAGTTGACAGAGTTGTGCATTGTGGTAAGCTAAGGGTAAAAGTTCTCCAATGACGCTGCTTGTGTTTATGTAATGATGGTAGCCTAAGATTTACTTCAATGATGGTGCGGATTTCTTAACACTAATAGCTTATCGAGGGGAACTCCGATGAAACTACTCTTGTTTACATTCTTTGAGTTACTAAAGAACCAACCAATAAAAAAAATAAAATGATACCCTAGGTAAGTAGGGAAAAATTGGTTGAGCAGCCGATAAAAGAAATAAAATGATACCCTAGGTAAGTAGGAAAAAATCGGCTGCAAAGTGAATAAAATAAGAGAAAAGGAACCATAGAGAAGATATTCTTTGTGTTTAGGTTATGGCAAAAGAAGAATCCGTGTGTCCTTTGATGAGACCACACTTAGATACTTTAGGAAGTTGGTATGGTGCATTTGGATTTCTTGTTTGGATTGTGGAGTTTGCTTGGACAGATGTAAAGTCTGAGGGAAGTACAAGGTGGTCTAGACTCTATCAGGTATGTTTTCATGTGGCTTACTAAAGGGATTATTTTTGTGGTGTTCTTAGGACGGAAGGAGTTCCCATATTTTCAAACCTCTTTTCAGTCTTTGCTTGTTTGAGGACAAGCAAGAAGCTAAGTCTGGGGGAGGGGCAAAGGACTTCCCATGTTTTCAAACTTCTTTCTCGTTTTTGGTCTTTCTGTTTGCTTGAGGACAAGCAAAAGATTAGTAAAGTCTATGCAGACTCGCTATTTTCCATTCTTCTTCAGAACAACTACCGGATTGGGTAGCCATTCAGGATATTAAACTTTGGTGATAGATCCGATTTCAATCAGCTTTTTGACTTCTTCTATTACGGCCTTTGTTCTTTCTAGCCCAAGCTTCCTTCTTTTCTGTTTAATCGGTTTATATGTCGAGTTGACATTTAGCCTATGAATTGTGATTGTTGGGTTGATTCCAAGTATGTCACTCGGTGCCCATGAGAACATCGTCACATTCTCTTCAAGGAGCCGGATCAGCTTTTCTTTGATTGTCTTGCTTAAGTCGATGCCGAGGTTTACATATTTTTTTGGGTCCGCCATATTGATGTTGACGAGTTCAACGGTTGTTTGATCTGGCTTCTTGGGAGCAGGTGGTTCAGTTAGTACCCTACTTCCTACTTATGCAGCAATCATGCATGATTTGTTCCTTAACTTCAACTCGGCGATGAAGCACGTTCTAGCCATCTTCTGATCTCCTTTGAGTGTATAGACTCCTTCGTTTGTTGGGATTTTAACACATTAATGATAGCTTGAGGGCACAACTTTCATCATGTGTATCCAATGTATTCCTAGGACCATGTTGTAGATTGGTGGCTTATCTACAAAAAGTAGTTTGATCTATCTCGTAATTCCAGCAACTCAGACTACTAGTTTCACTATTCTGATTGTTTTGATTGTGCTTCCATCAAATGCGGCCAAGGTCCTGTCCACGAGTTTGAGCTGAACATCTGGTAGTGCCATCGTATCCAAAGTCTTTTTGAATATAAGATCTACTCAAGTCCCAGTATCAATGAGAATTCGTGAAACATCATAGTCGGCAACTCGGAGTTTGACGACTATGGGGTCATTATGCGGGAAGCTGACTCCTTTGACATGTTTGGCAGTGACATTGATCACCGAATCCACGACATGCATGCACTCCTTGACGGGCTCCTGGTTGATTGAGGCGATAACCTTTTGTTTGTATTTCTTGATTGAACGAATAATGTCCTCACAAAATTGTAATCCGCCCATGATTACACCGACAACAACTCGTGGATGGACGGAACCATCATTGTCTCCTACTGGCTTTTGCCGCTTAGTTGCTTCCGAGGTTTCATCCTTTTGATTTGCCAATTTGAAAGCAGCTTCACGTAGCTTGGCTTCCTTCTGCTTTTGTGCTTTGTACCTCTGGGTTTCTTCTTCCAAAACCTTCAACTCTCCCTTGCTGAATTTCTCAGCAAGGAATTATTGTAGTTGTTTGCACTTTGCGGTCCAATTTCCTGCTTTTTTGTGGAACCTGCAATACTTGTTCCGGTTGTAGGTGTTATTGAATGACTTATCACGGGGTCTATTACTCTCCCCAACTCAGAAGGTGGTTCTTTAGTTTGCTTTCCATCTATTCTGCTGTCTCGGCTCGTAATGTCCTTCTCTCGGCCCTTTAGTTGCTGAGTTCCACTATGTATCTTGATACTGCGAGAGGATTTGTTTTTCCTCTACGTACTCTGCATGTCTTGCCATTTTGCAAAGGGCATCAGAGATTGTATTGGGTCTGTTGACAAAAAGGTCCCGCTTAAGTGCCTTATCGGTAACCATTCCAATTCGGAAGGCTTCAATAGCCATGTTGTCACTAACTTTGGTTTTTGTCAGAATCTTTTTGAAGCGTCGAGATACAACTTCAAAGGCTCGTCAAAGCCTTACCTCAAGGATCTCAACTCAACAGTCGAGGTGTTCTTAATGAAGAATAAGGCATACTGCTTCATAAATAACTTGGCAAGTTGGTTGAAGCATTTAATTGACCCGGCTAGTAGCTTGGTGAACCACACCAAGGCGTCTCTGATCAGATTCTCTGTGAAGTGCTGACAGTAAGCTGCGTTTTTGTTGTCCATAGTGTAGTTGTTCCCATTCATTATGACGTTGAAAAGGCTCATAAATTCTACCGGGTCTGAATTCCCATCTTAGGAGGGGTATCAGAGCCATAATCCTCTGTTTACCGAGACTTTCCTTAGTCATAGTGCGAATGGCGAGTTCTGTGCCTGAGCTAGGATCTTTCCTATCTCGGGTGCCGAGCTAGTAGCTTGATGGAATTTTGACCTCATGTCATCCCTCATCTTCAATACTGTTACAACGTTTAACATTGCTTGGCCATGTTGTCCAGACGTGCTTGGTATGGGAGAATGATCTTGTACCAAGGTGTTCACTGACTATGGACTCGGTAAATCTCTAAATAGTGTTCTTTGAACACTAGTCAATGATTCCGCGCACGGCCTATTGAACTGAGTAGTCAGGAGACTACTCTCATTCTAATCTATCGTATCTTTCAGTGTTTCTTTGATCAGAAGTTTCATGCTGTGCGATCAGGTTTCACACTAAGGTCTTGAGTGTTAGTGATCCCGTTGGTGGTAGCAGAAGATCAGTATCTTCCCGAGTTTCCTGTTGGTTCTCCTCCTGAGTTCGAGTTGAATTCAGTGTTGATCCATTCGTTAAATCAACATGCTCCTAAGGGAGAGGTTCCCTCCTTTCCGGTGAGCTGATGGTGATTTCTGCTTCAACCATCTTTCTTCTATCAAAGTTCTATCTTGCTTTTGTTAAGATGTCCTTCAATATCTTCCCCACAGACAGCGCCAACTGTTAGAATCGGTCTTAGCACAATGTGTGCTAAAACGGAGGTTCCTGATTAAAAAAGTATAGGAGAATGGGCAAGGACACTTGTAGATTAGATTGGGAGCAGGAGCTAGTTAACTAAGAACAAGAAGAGATGATTGCCGAATTAATGTTCTTATTAGACTTTTGTATGCCAAATAGCGGATCTCTTTTTCAAAGGATTGTGCATCTATTTATAGTTTATAGAGATGGTTACATGTGTTGAAAATAAAGGAAGATTTACAAATCGGTTGATAAAACTGAATTTGTTAAGATTCATGCCAGATTTGTAGAAATTTTCCATGTCGGAATAGGAAAATTTCCGTTTATTTGTTTGCTGATGTGTCATCTGACTTCTCTTCAGGTTCGTAGAACCTTCCGAGACGAGACATTTTGCCGAGTCGAATATATTATCCAATTTGAAGACTTAGTGCTTGCAACCGAATTGTTCTTTTGTATTCGACCCATTGTCTTCAGTGGACCAAAGTAAAATCTCGTATCCACCTCCAATAAAAATGTAGGATAAATTAATTACTTAAAAAGTCCAAAAATAAAAACTAATTTAAACAACCAAAACCTATTACAATAAAGTTTATTGAAATTTAAAGAAACTAATTTGTTAAAAAAGATTTTATCAAAACAAACACATATTAAGTAATTATAAAAGTGATTAAAAATTGGTAAGAAAAACATTTTAAACCAACAAAAATCAAATCTTAATTGATTAAAAATTTCATTTTTAACAAACGAATTTCAAATCTTAATTGGTTATAGATTATTTTTTATACCAGCAAAAATTAAATCTTAATTGGTTAAAGTTTCATTTTTATTGTATGTTTTTATTGAATTCAAATTGGAACAAATAAACAGTTTTTAAAAATAATCTTATCTAAACAAAAAGACAAATTAATTAGTTAAAACAAATCGACCAATCAAAACAAATCAAGAGATTTAAAATCCTCCAGATTTCTTTGTTGGGTTTCAACGAAGAAATTTTAGCGAAAGACATGATGAAGAAAAACAATAATCGAAAGAAAAAGGTAGTAAAATCATTGGTGGTAATATTGTTGGTTTTGTTAAATTTTTTACAGATTTTTCTTATATAGACTTCTATTAAAAATTTTGTTCTATTCAGATTAGGAAATTTTTTTGTTTGATTTTCCTAAATATAAGGTATTCGGTTAATATTTGAATTCATGTTCTTATCATAATTTAACAAACAAAATCTATGTAATTAAGGATTATGTCATAATCTTAATAAACTTTATTTTGTTAAAACAACTTAGAAAAATGTAATCAAATTTTGGTTTTAAAATTCAACCAATCAAATTATGGTTCAAATTCAAATACGACCAATCATTGTTTAAATCAAATATAACCAATCAAATCAATAAAGATTTATTGCTACAAAAAGATAAATATACAACCGAATCATGTGACAAATTATCTAAACAAATTTTATTGAGATAAATTAATTATTTAATAGAAATCGACCAAACATGGATTTTAATCTCTATTATATTATTATATATTATATAGATAATTCAATGTTACGGTTTATTATAATAGAGATATATAAAATATAGTATTATTTTTTGGTAGAGAAAATATAGTATCATTTAATTTTTATACTTAGTTCAAAATAAATATTTATTAATATTTTTATTTTAAATTATAAATAAAAATAATTATTTAGAATCTTTTTTATAGTAGGATTGTGATAGAGATAAATATTTGAAAAATCAATTTTAAAGTGTATTTTTTTAATATATAAATACAGAAAAAATATTGATCATTAGATTTGATAATGAGTAACTTTGAAAATTGTAGTAAGATTTATTTATCGAACCACTATATGAATTGTGTTCTGAAACTAAGGGAATTGAGAAGTGAATTGTATTTATTAATGAACAAGAGTTACATATTTATAGGGGAATACAATCCCATGAA
>OVBA01006052.1:225-18065 GCA_900406435.1 Lepidium aucheri
AATCCGGCATGATCACGACTAGTGTCGTAATAGATCAGCCGGATCGGAAAGGGATCCTCACCATGAGAATGGGTGGATCTAGCTTGTCCCGGTCTAGAGACCGCTGTATATAGCTAGACAAGGTGGGATCAGCGAGTTCACCGCCGATCAATCACCTCCTATCCTCTAGATTCATTTTTATTATCTTCGATTCATCCTTTGCTAGTTTATTGCTCTGTTTTATGAACATTTCCCTGTTTTAGATCATATTGCTCTGTATTTATTTTGTCCTTTAGCGAACTTTGTCCTATATACTAGTTTAAGAGCTCTCTTAGAAATATGACTTACCTTTGTGACAGATCGGTAAGCTATCTGAACTATAACTAGGTACCAGATAAGTTGTTTTGTTTCATAACTGAGTATTGGATCGATAACCCACCTACTTATTACCACACCTCAATGATTTGATAGCATAGGCCAAAAAACCATCTTATCAGGCGTCTCTCAACCTGACGAACCCTTTATGGTGCCCTCACAAGGAGTCCATGGATGAAGTGTTGCGCACGATGACACACCCATTGTAAGTCCCCCTGTCCATTCATATCCTCTTATTTTCCTCCCTCCACATTTCAAGTGTTTCGCCCAACTTGCATTCTCGCTTTCCATGAAGGCAACTACCTCGGTTCCTCTCTTTGATGGCAACGACACTCCAACCCCCTCAGTTTGACAAATTATTATGACAAACAAAATATATATATATATAGATGTATCGTTTGCATTCTCAATATGTATTTCTGGTTTCAGGATACTCCACCAGAGTATACTCAGGACAAAGCAACTGTAGAAGATCAAATTAATGACATTGCTGCTTTTTACAAGGTTGGCCACACTAACCTCGCAATGCCAACCCTAACAATATACTATTTTTGATCTCTTCTTTTGTCTTCTTACTGTTCGAAGCAGGTTGTAGCAGAACAGAGTGAGAATGAGGAGACTCCCATTGCGGATATGTCGACTGATAGCTCTGTAAGAATGCTGATTTGCATTTAATCTATCTTTTTGCATCCAACTTATATTATTTGCATATAAACATTCCGTTTGCAACAATTTGTGTGTCTTTGCTTCCACATCACCATGTCTTAATAGTATATTATTGGCTATGTTAATCAGGGTATGGTTTCTTACGGTTTTAAGCAGGCAGAAGCTGAACACAAAGAGGCCGAGCATACTCCAGTATCCGACATGTCCACTGAAACTCTGGTAAGACTGCTTTTTTGCAACTACTATGTTTTATTTGCATATAAATATATCACTTGCAGCTATTTGGTCGTTTTCAACTCACAACATGCAAGCTTACTAGTATACCATTTCCTTCTTCATATTTAACAGGAGATTGGTTCTTTTGGTTATATGCAGGCAACACGAAATGGTGTTGAGTCGTCTAAAATCCCGGTTATGTCAACCGAAGTTGTGGTAAAACTATCTTTTGCATCTACATACTCCGGTTAACTATACATTCACCTGCTTCATCTTCTCTTTTGGTTTCTTATGGTGCGAAGCAGGCAGAAGCAGAACACAATGAGAAAGAGTCGACTTCTATTCCGGATATGTCCACAGATAGCCTTGTAAGCCTCCCTTTTCTCATCTCACTTTTTTTTCCACGTAAATATTCCCTTTGCATCTGTTTCATCGTTTTGCATTCACAAGATGAAGTCTAAATTGTCTACCATTACTATGCCAACCAGGGTAAGGGTCCTGCAGGCTTTAAGCAGGCAGATGTCGAATAAAAAGAGAACGAGTCCGCTCCTGTTCAAGATAAGTCGACTAAAACTCATGTAAGACTGATGTTTTGCAACTGCTCTATCGTTTTTTCATATAAATATCTCATTTGCAGTATTTTCACCCTTCTCAATTGAAAACATGTACTTTTCTTCAATTATTTTCATGCTTAAAAGGAGATGCGTTCTTATGGTTCAATGCATGGGGAAGAAGCACAGAATGAGCCTCTGTCATCACAAATCACGGATATTGCATCTGCCACAGTAGTAAATCTGACTTTTCCATCCAACCAGTTCGTTTGCATATACATACATCGTTTGCGTATATTTCATCGTTTTACATCCACCGTACATAATTGCGTGCCAGGTTAGTCCACCAGGTCTCAGTCAACCAAAAGCAACCGCAGCAAACCAGGAAAAAGTACAACAGAATATGCCACATTCGACAAAAATTCTAGATATGCCCAGTGCCACTACTGTGAGTCTTTATCTCATACCCTTGTAAAATGGTGCATCTTATATCACATTCACAGTAATTCTGCTGTATTATATGAAGCCGCATGGAATATCCAGCCCACTGCGCACGCCCTCGCTTGAAATGGTATATTACCTACGAAATAATGCTTACATCGTAAGATGCAAAATACTTTCCAATTCATGTGTGCTCCCTATACCAGTGGCCCGCTTCCCCTTGCACCCAACGTCATTTTCACTAAGTCTAATGCCGGAGTCATAGGTCAAGAAGGACTCTCCGAAGCAGACCACAAGCCAAGCTCCCCCACTCAAGGGAAAAGAGGTACGTTGATGTTAATTGTGTTCTCCCGCAATCATGAACTATATTTGTTGAATAAAAGTTTTCGTCGTACAGAAAAAACCTGTTAATTCCGACGACCCTGCAAACCAGTCCAGTGAAGATGACCAGACTCTCGCGTCCTTGCTCCAGAAGGTTGGCTTTTTTTCCCACTCCATGCCCCTTTTCTCAGTTTTGCTCATTTTGACACTCGCATCTTTCATATCCTCAATAGATCTCTCGTAAACGCCCTGCCAACCCTGACCTCGCAAAGAAGACAAAAAGGGATGCCCCTACGGTTTGTTTTCATGTCCCATCTGTACTTAATTCCCCTCTATTCACCAATGTTCAGCTGTTTCCTATGGTTTTCTTATACTCAATCTTGCTTTTAAATGAAGGAGCGCTCACCTCAGAAGGGAACACGCATCCCTCAACCAAAACAGAAGGCGCATGTTCGCAAAGAAAAGGTACAGTTCCGTAATAAACTTGAATCCTCTGTGTCTTGTTCGTTATTTCGTGCAAATACGCATACTTTGATGCAAATACTATGTTTTTGCAGTTACTTTATTTTTTTACATTTTAGGTGCATCCCCGTTACGAATTTGTTTTACCAGCATAAGAGGCCTCACGTACTACCATTTGTTCTTGTTTTTAGGCACATAGACACTCACCTAGCAGGATGCCAAACAACACCAATCCACTGCCCTCAACAGAAGCCGCCATTCTTCCAATTTGTGCCCTACCCGCTCCAGATGCCGAGAGGAAGAGCAAGAGAGCTAGAACGATATCCTCTAGAATATATGTGCTATTTCACTGCGATTCAAAGACCAAGATCCTGATTGGCCACCCATCCCCTCCCATCACCATGGTAGACATGGATTTTGAGAATGACCATTTCGCGCAATCTATAGAGGCCATTAAAAAAAATAGGTCTCTTTCAAAACCTCGACTGCTTATTGAAATGTATTCGATTACCATGATATCCCCATCTTGTCCCCACTGACAAACACACCTATTTTATCTCACCCACTCCCAGGGGTGTTTTTCTAGAGTCTGCATCACATCTTTCTGCAAAGGAAATTACTGATGTCAACAGGGAGAAGCCAATGTCTGCCAAGGTCATGGATGCTTAACTTCTATTCATCCATGACTTCATTAAGAGGGGAGATCCGGAAGGTCTAGTGCTCGACTTAGTGGACTCCAATATTATAGCAACGTTAAAGCGCTCGTTCCCCGCTTTCGTGACTGCCTCCGATGCATTAAAGTTTATGTTCAGCAAAGCCTTGGTCGATGCATTTAGTGGTAGGTTTGTGGCTGGTAGGACAGAACTTTTTTCCTTCCTATTCACCATATATGCGCCTTTCAACTTCCATAGGAACCATTGGGTTTTACTTTGCATCCACACTCCTTCAGCAACCATCCAAGTCCTTGATTCCAATTTCAAGCTCCGACTTGACTCAGCCATCAAGCACGACCTCCAGCCACTTGCTATCATGATTCCACATCTTCTGATCCAAGCGGGGATCCCAAACCATATTGTACGTAACTTTTCTGTTTGCGTCAAATTCTTTCAGTTTCTTGCAAACTTATTTATTTTCCCTAACCATCAAGACCCTTCCATACCGTTTCAAATCGTCCGTCTCCATGGAATCCCCCAAGTTGACAACCTATACGACTCTGGGGTTATGATTCCCCTCCTCATCAACAGCCATGTTCTGGGAGGCGCCGAAGCTTGTTCTTGGATTGAGACTGATCAACTAGACTTCCACTATAAGAAGATATTCTCTGTCTTCCTTGCAGACAATCTCTGATATTGGTCTTGTTATTATTAAGCTCTTTTGTTGTTGGTTCTTGCTAAACCAATGAAATGACCATCCACCTGACCCCCTCCCCCGCCCCGCGTTGGCTGTTTAAAACAAAAACTTGTTATTTTTATTTTTCAAAAACTTGTTAACTTGAAATGTTTGTATTTGCACTTCTGCCTCCGCTTTGGCAGCAAAACCATTTTATTTGCATATATTATGTTTACAAGCACCACCCGACTTTTTTGTTTCACATCATCAGAATACACAAAGGAAACGAGTTTTTCGATACAGAAATGCGATATTCTTTTGTCACGAGGAGCGCCAGTTCTACGTTACATTCTTAATTACATTTTTCAGTACTTATTAATGGAATCCCTCCCTTTCAGAAGACTTCATTTTATATATGTCCCCTTCGTCCATCGCTAATGCCTCCAAAAAACAAAAGCGATGGCTTAACCCGTGTTATCTGACTCTGAAGCCTCCGTTGCAGTATTTGGTTAAATATATCTACTCAACCCCCCTCCCCCCGCCTCCCTTCACACGGCATTATTAGTGTTTACAACATCACCTACCCTTACGCAGCTACTTACTATTCAACAATCAATTAATGCCTTTGCAAACACATAAAATTACTGCAATTTTGTTAATTTGCATCAATACCATTATATTTGCATCTCTTATGTTTGCAAGCACCACCTACTTTTTTGTACCACACCATCATAATAGCCACACGAAACGAGTTTGAGATTCCATAATAGATGCAAAGTACCATATTTAGAGATGCGACATTGTTTTGGCACAATAACTACAAACTAGGGCTATGTTACATTCATAGTTATATTTTACAGAACTTATGAATGCAATCCTTCACTGTTAGAAGACTTCATTATATATCAAATGTCTTCCCCCTTCGTCCATCTTCAATCCCTCCAAAAAATAAAAGTGACGGCCTAACCGGGAACTTCACCTGCCACCCTGATGCAAGCAAATTCAAAACAATTTAGTAATGTTATTCGTTTAATTAAAAAAAGTTCCAGGTCTACGTATCTCACACTTGGAGGCAGCCTACAGGTCGACCTATTGTGGCCCATGCCCCTACATCGTCCACATTCTTTCTTTGACTTCCTCTGATTCAAGTTAAAAAGTTAATGTATCACACATTCAACCAGAAAATATGTTACAAAATATTTATATTCATACCAGGTACTCTCCCTTCGATAGGTGTCGTTGTTTCTTCGGCCTCCTCGGTGGTCTCCTGCCTTGCGGCGGCCCGATATGATCCCTCTCATCACCCAACGGTGACAACTGACCTAAATCCGGCACTGGCATGATTGTGCCTTGGTACGCCAATCTCAAGTAGTGGATGCTATGATGAACACCTACCAAGTTTTCAACCTGTGTTCCATCACGTACAGCAGCAGCTATGGCGTGCTTACAAGGTATTGTTAGCACCTGGAATTCCTTGCACGTACATGTTTTCTCCTACAGGTTCACACAAAATCCAGAGTCATCCGTCTCGTTCACCTTGCGCCAAAAATATCGATCTGGTTAATTTTTATTGCAAACATATCCACAAAGCGCAAAGTGAATTATTACCATCCAACAATTATTTTTGCAGAACAACCAACCTCGTACAGTTGTTCACCTAGCTTTGCAACTTGGAACCCTGCCCCCATATCAAATCTATGCAATAGCATTTCATGAACTCTTGGAGGAACAGTCACTTCAGCAGCGTTTGCAGCCTCCCTTCTAAGTGAAAACCATCTCACCAATGTTGTTCTTATTGACTCGAGGATAGAGATGACGGGGTAATCTATTGCTACTGACAGCACATTATTAAGAGATTCTGCAATGTTGCTTGTCATAATATTGTATCTGTTGCTGGTGCAGTAAGCCCTGGTCCAATGTTCAAACCCAATTTGAGCAAGGTATTCTGCACAGCGCAGGCTAATATACCTGATCTCTGCAAATGTCTTTTGGAACTTCTCCACGCCATATGCTCTAGCTGCAGATGAGACCAGCCGGCCCAAGTGTTTATTCTTAAAGTTTGCAATAACATTGCGCACAAGATGCACCACACACGCACCGTGGTAGACCTGGGGGTATACCTAATCATGCGTATTCTTCGTATTAGCAGTAGATGCAAAACTATATATTTGCACAAAACAGTTGTTTTTCATGTTATCAGCACCGACTACACCTCATTACCTTTTTAATACTTGCATATATGGACGAGTGCCTATCAGAGACAATTACAACGTTAGGGTCATCCAGGACGATCTGTTTTAGCTTCTCCATGAACAAGGTCCATGCTTCGTCATTCTCACTGTTGACCACCCCGAACGCGATCGGGAATATTTGATAATTTCCATCATGCGCGCTTGCAGCGAGTAAGCAACCTCCGTATAGTCCGCAAAGATGCGTACCATCAATCACTACCACCTTCCTCATGTAAGCAAAACCGATAATTGAAGCATGAAGTGCGTAAAACAAGTACTTGAACTGTTCTTCTCTATTCGGCCCCACTTCCGTGTCTAGTGCAACCTTAGATCCAGGGTTAGTCTCTAGGAGAAGCTTCAAATAGGCGGGAAGGAGCCTGTAACTTCCCACAGCAGAACCCAAAGCGCTGTCCATTGCGATCTCTCTGGCATGCCACGCTTTCCAATAAGAGATGTGCAGGCTAAAGTCCGTTCGCAACTATAGGTTATAAAGCAACAAAAAATTAGTCGCTACTGTAACTTGATGGTTTTGCATTTTCAAAAAATGTATCTGCAAATGTTTTATTTTGCAAACATATATATCCACCGAAGAAGCAAGGGAACTGAATAACTTACATCTCACCTCACCTCACTTGCCCCTGGCCCGCGGCCAAACCCTACGTATTTGCTCTTTATCAGCTCTCCTATTACTGCTGTGGAGGCTTGCTTGTGGAAGTCGCATCTTTCAGCAATACCACATGTATGGTACGGTGATATTATGCGGATAACAAAACGGTCACTCCCGCTCATTTTTGTTGCGTACACCCTCCAGGGGCAAGTTGCCCCCACACAAAGTACGTTCACCATCCCCTTACAAGACCTATCGTACTTGAAATAGAACTTATTGGTTATTGCATGGATTGCAAGTTTTGTCCGACAATCCTCCTTATCCCTGAATACCCGGCCTTCAAATATCTCTGCTCCTTCATAATCAATATCGTTCATAGCCCGCCCAACTTCGCCTGTTAAAATATTGAACGTAAGTTTCCCCCACCCTGTTGTAAACCATATTTCTGCAATTTATTATTTTTGCGTTACAACACCACCAACCTTCGACCCCCGCATTTTCTTCAGGATCATCAAAATATGGAGGTGCATCTCGGCAAGGGAGGTAATTGGAGACAGATCATTCGTTAACAACGACTATATCCTGATCTTTTTCTTATGGCACCTTAGAGGGCCCACCCACTTCCATTATGGAACCAAGTTTAGCTAGTCCTATGAGTTCCTCATCGCTCTGTGCAAGGCATGAAAAAGCAAATTTTAATCTCTACAGTATACTGTTACCTCAAACAATTTATAAACATCCAACTTTATCATCATTAGTTTAAATCACCGTAATCCCCTCACCCATTAGAGTGAAGTTGTCATCGTCGTCATCCTCTGTTTTGCTCTCATTATCGTCTGTTGAATCAGAGTCATCCCCACCGTTCGTACCATCACCTACATCATTGTCACTTGAAGTCAATGTTATGGACTCCATCTCGAGATCTCCAGCATCTGCAGATTTGTTTAGGTCGACACCAACCCCACCACACAGTTCACCACTCCCACCCACCAACATGGGTTTGCTACTTAGAAATGCTCTCCAAAGATCCATAGCCATAGGTCCAAGAGACAGGCCTCCACGGCTTACATCACGCGTATTATGTGCGATTTCTTTTCACTTCCTCCTTTCCTGGGATATATTTTCCCCCACCAACCCAGGTGTGGAAAAAATATCCTGTATGCAAACATTATTTTTTGCGCAAATAATTATGTGGAAGCGAACTTAAGATTATTACATTGCATTGCTCCCCCTGTACCTAGACCCTGACTGCGAACTCTATCCGCACTATTTTCACCCACGATTGTAGATTGGCCATTAAGAACGAGACCGCTGCTCTCGTCTGCCAGTAGATCTGCAAAATCGCTTCATTAGTCTTACAAATGGATAATTTGCAGTATAACAATGGTAATTTACACCCATCAAGTAACCACAATTTTTCCCCTACCCCAACCTTTTCTCATTTTTGCATATATTAACTGCCACCACATACATTGACTGCAATTACAAAATTTTACACTAACTGCTTACGTTTCATGAAATCCAGATAACTATGCAGTTATCATATTTTTCGGTTATTTCGTTACTATCTGTTTAAGTTTACATCTATATTTTCTCACTACTCTGCTAGATTTTTTTGTTTTACAACTCACCAATCATGTGCTGCACGGAATATGGGCGTTGAGGCTGAGTCGAGACAACGATATCTGCAACAATAATACAATGTCAATTTTTCCCACTCATAATCATATTTCTTTATATATCCTCTCCAGGAAACTAACCTTGGGTGCTCTCTGTGTTGGTAATTTCAGTGCCAGTTTACCTTGCTTCCACGTCTGCAAGTAGGTGGACATTGGGATCCCATGTCTTATGCCGGACAGTAGCCATCAAGGGTAGGGTTTCTAGCTCCCCTCGAATGGCCATGAAAGCATCAAACTCCTCATCCATTCTGATGTACGAAGGAGGGAATTTCCTCCAAGTTGGACCGAGCACACACTCAGGATATTGGTAACTTAAGTCAATTACTTGGTCCTCCCTAACCCCCATAACATAGACCAGCTTTGCTAAAAATCTTCCCAAGGCGTCACCTTCCTTAACCTCAATTGTTGCTATTAAATCCCTCCAGGTCTCCTCGAAGTAGTAGTTTCTGTATGGGTCAATCTTCNTCTTCCACTCACCATGACGTATCTTAACTGATGTTACCATATTCGGTTATTTTCCTGCTCCACACAAAACGAATCAGAGATAACTCATGTCAACATCGTTATTTCCACCCCCTACCCTCACACTGTTACTGCAAACAACAAATATTGCTGCAATAACCCATTTTTTACATGTGTGTTTGACCAAACATATATTTCGTGTCCCAATATTCATGGGAAAATCAAAGTTATTCATTACTACTAAACCGCACCCCACCCCTCCCACACGTTTTGTCATGAAAAGTATAGCACATGTTTGCAATTGAAGACACATTACTTCGTCAAATAACAAACATAAATTGAAAACTGCAAAAAAAAATTGGTATCAACAAACAATCCAGTCCCTTGAACATTTGCTACTCAAAAAAATTACGGTCCCCAAACAAACGACAACGTGAGTGGTCCCATTTTTCAGGTGTTTCACACATTTATGGACACACAGTGGCCAGATAGGTTTCCCCGAATAAGACAAACACAGCATGATAAACTGACTGTAAAGCAAAAGCTAAAGGGAATCTCACCTACCTTTCTTAATAAATTCTACAGCATTCAAGGCTCCTATTTGCAGTTATCCACCAGAGAAAACATATTCTCTCACGAATTAGGGTTAGAGATGTGATTAATGTCACTCGCTCTGGGTTGGCGTTAATAAAGCGGGCATCATAATATTTTAATATTTTCTGTCCAAGATATTTTGCTTGCAGTCCTCTATCCTAGTTGCAAACACCTATCATTTTTGCATTCTCGCCCGACAGTGTTCGAATTCTGTGGTCTATATTCCTTACACAAGGCGAGGTAAATCTTTTTGAAATCTCCATTAAATGCAGCCAAAAGCTTAGAGAGCAAGGGGGGACGATGGTGGGACCTATAAAAATCCATACTTATATTCTCTTTGGGACCCACATTATTTTTTCATTTATTTATGCAAATATTGAGTTCAATGTTTCCATTCAGGGTTTCAATTTACAAACAAATAAGATCTCGTTGGTCTCAATTCCAAACACTTTACATTGACTTTTATAAGATCTACCATTTTCTAGCATATTCCCTTTATTTTACACAAAACGTGATTTTTTTTGCTGCAAACACAGCTATAGCTGTTATTTGCAACTGGATCCATTTTTGCAATTAAAATAATTTACTATCAACTAAAAGTTTTGCATCTCTGCCCTTTCTCCTCTGTCGTCTTTATATCCTCTCCTTCAATCTACCAGGTACACAGCTTCAGACATTCGTCTCCTTCGCCATACGAAAAACCTACAGATAGTTTGTTGGCTCAAAACAAATAGAAGAAAGCACTACTCAATTTCAAGACGTTGACTCTACTTTGCATGGGAGCCAATCCAGAGCAGCTTTACAAACTCACCCGACTCGTATCTAACTGCTTCAAATCTCTTACCCAAAATCGATTTCAACTGTATTTAATATTTGTCGCCAAAAAGCACAGTGTTGTCTCCATTTTTCCTCTACCACCGCTGCAAATAAAATTCCTTTTCCATCTTCCAAGTACGCTCACCTCTTTATGAGGAATCAAGATGGAGAATGTGGGCCCTACCTTCTTAGTATGGGCCATAAGGGGACAAGATCAGTTTCTAATGCTGGGGGGCGAGAATATCTTTTCTTTCATTGACCCCACCTTCACTCACCTAATTTCCATAACTTCATGTCATTTACTGAATTTGTTTCTGTGAAGGTATTATCTACCTAATTAACTCTAATTTTTTTCTAAATACTTATTATTTTAATTAATTAATTAATATAAAAAAATATGTTAGTTAGAATATATATTTAGAATTGAAATATGATTTATAAAGTTATTTTGGTTTTAATTTTGTAAATTTAGTGATTATTTAATTATATATATAATTTCAAAACATTTTACTACAATATTAAATAACAATATAAGTAGTATCTGAATTATTAGATTTATTATTATTGCTTACATTAATTAATATTAAAAACCTAATCAAACTATTTAGTTTGAATAATTAGTTTCGATGGTTTGTCGTTGGTTTGTTGTTGTCAATTTATATCAAAACAATAATATAAAACTTATATAATACATATTTAATTGAAATATAATAATATTTTGTTTTTTACAGTTTTGTACAGTATCACACCAAATATAATATAATATTATAGTAAAAAGAAAAATCACACTAAAATAGTGTAAATTATAGTGTTTGGTTGGAGAGCAAAACTATAAATACGACATCATTTCAGTGTTTTAGTGTTAGGTTAGAGATAACCTTAGATAATAGAAATCTTTAATGTACAATAGGTAAGGTAGCCAGTTTTTGGAATCTTGAATCATTTTTACTATTTAAGAATAATTTTTTTCATAACCACCTCTAAGATTTGGAGAGAGAGAACATGACATCCTCTAAAGGATAGCCTCAAATTTTGAGTAAAAAAAAGAAATACTTCTTCTCTTATCTCTTTGACATACTTTGTTTTTTATGAGTGGAAAGAGATACAGTTTTTCTAAAGTATGTAAATAAATACATTGCATGATTGTAATAGATAGAAACTCTGATTTATGTAAAATTATTGATTCATTCGAAAGAGCCATTTATTCGAAAGCGAATAACCTAGCTCCATCTTGCTTATCATCAGGGTGGTGTCGGCAAGTGGTCACATCTTAAGGTTTTGGTTGGATTTTGTTTGGTTTCAAACTTGTCGGAGTTGAGACCAGTGAAAGTAAATCGTTCTTTGTTTCGTTGTGAAGCCCTCACGAGTTTTGGCTAAATCTCGAGTTTCTGTTGTTGAGTTCTTTCCCAATGAGGCTTGTCTCTCTTGTTTTTGTTTCTCTTATCTCTTCGCATATAATCTTTATCATTAGGATGTAATCATTTAGTTAAAACAAGATTCAGTTTGGTTTGGACTATTTGGTTTTGTTATGTTGATTTAGTATTTCCCCTAGATCTTTATGGCATTATAGTCGGTTTTGATATGATGCGGTCTCTTTAAAGCTTGATATTTTCCAGTTTGTGATCATTACGCTTCTTGTCTTTACCTCAAAACCTAGATCAAAATCTGGTCTTTCGCAGGATTTCTGATTGGTGTCATATAGTCGATTGTTATCAACTTCACCTTCTCCAGTATGAATTATGGGAACCTTTTACTAGTTCAATAGTTTAGATTCTCAGTTGTGAGGTATACCTATACGTTATAGGAAGTTTCGTCTGCCATTCTGGCTTTTTAACGAGTTTTTTCCTTTCATTTTCTTATGTTTGTTTCTTTTGGCTTTTTTTTGGACTTAGTTTCCGAGAATAGCTTTGTTATTTGCCCGTTTTTTTATATTCCATAGTTGTATTTTTTTTGGGGTCAAAATTTCATCATTGTACTTTATAAATATATATTAGACGAAAGAATAAAAAAAGACTAATTTATATATAGTGGATTAAAATTGGTGCTGACATAAATTGTTGTTTAATTTTAACTTGTTTAAATATTGGTTAACATTAGTCTGTAGAGATTTTTTTTTTGTCGTAAAACGGAGCAAAGCCTCAAAATATTATTCAAACTAAATTAATTAGTGCATCTTACAAAACGAGGCCGAGAAACACCATTCTCATCCTCAACTAAAATCTCTAAGAGTCTCAGGAATAACCACAAAAAAATGAAATCCTAATGATAAAGAAAAATTATGATTAGCAAAGCCATTCGCTAAAAATTTCGCCTAAACATGTGTAAAATATGGACTAACCATTTATTCGATAAAAAGTCATAGCACAGATGTACCAGGAATAAAAGGGGATGTGAGTCGTTAATCCCTTTCTTTAGAAAACCAACTACCACCTCTAAATCACCTCGAGCTCCAAGTGTGTTATCCGATTTTCCAAAGATAAATATAGACCATAATACACACCCTAGAGTTCAGCTAGAGGAGTCGTGCATATCCTTATGTTTAGTGAAAACCTTCTATGTTGTAGGATTCTCCCTGCTGTAGCTAGCCCCGGATTTCTTCTAGAAGCACCATTAGTGTTGAGCTTGCACCACTCTTCAATCGGTGTCTTCCATGAAATCCATTTAACACATTTCTGCGCAGCACACATGTTGCTCTTTACACTATCATTAGCTTGAAAAACTCAAGTGCATTCTCCCGTATAAACTTCACCCAGTCTCTACATTGGCCACTATTCCTGAAAATATAACTACATATCCACTTCCATCCCCACCATAATACTATTGCAAACATTGTACACTATGCACAACCATCTTGTATCACATGATCACCAAGAATCTCATATAACCAACCGAATAATGGCAAAAAAGGCGGTCTCGCTTCCGTCGTGGTACCAGTCTTTGCCAAATCCCCTCTATATTACGAGACCAACCCGAGCCCATGTGGCAAAGGTCATAGATCTTAACATTCTCTAAGAAAAGAGGTAAAGTTGTAGTTACTTAAGTAAAAAGTGGCTTGTTTAATAGACATTTATCAACCCAGAAGCAGGTTAAAGCCCCCGACCCTATGATCCATTTAATCCCAGGTAAAACTACGTCTGTGAGGCCAATGATTATGCTTTGATATATCGGAGATTTACAGCCAAGGCGACTAGTCCAAGCTATGTCTTGTACATTACCAATTCTATATTTAGAACAGAATAATCTCACCGAGAGGCTTGTAGAATCATGCATCAAACGCCAACTTAATTTCTCAAGTAAGGACCAATCCATGTCATATGACACCTTGACTCCAAGTCCACCATCTATATTTATTCTACACACTTTATTCCAATTCAAGAGATGGATTTTCCTTTTTTCAGATGTATCCCCCCAAAGAAAAGACCTCGAGATTTTGTCTAGACTCTTCAAAGTCGACAACGGCTACATGATGGAGCTTATAGAGTGAATTGATATTAATGATAAAACCAATTTTGTAAGGGTTAATCTACGAGCTATACTTAACGTGTGATTATTCTAACAAGCAAGTTTAGCAGACACATGAGTGATAACTTCCCTAAAGGTCTCCTTGTTAACTCAATTTTTTTGGATGGGGATACCCATGTATTTACCCAAATCTCTAATAGAAGTTATACCACTTTCAGTACTAATCTCTCTTTCCAAATCACGGTTTACATTTTTAGAAAAAAAATCTTTGATTTCTCTTTACTTATTTTCTATTCTGAAGCTGCACAAAACTTCTCTAGAATATCATGAATGATTCGAATTTGCTTCACATAGGCTTCTGCAAATAAGATCAAATCATCAACAAAGCAAATATGGGACGATCATTGGGTTTATTTAATAAAACTTGCTTATGTGAAAAAGAAAAAAAAAAAAGAAAGAAAGAAAAAAAGAGAGAGAAGGGAGTGTGTTACGCACAAAATCGGTGTCTACTTGTTGGGCTCATTGTCTTCTAGAAGTTCTATCCATCTCCGTGGCCAAACCGACACGTCCTTGAGGAACACTTCTGTCTCTATTTTCTGTACATTTACACGACAATATTTATATTTATATTAAATAAAATAATTTAGCACAGAAAAGCCAAGAAACAAAAAAAGAGCTTCTAGAAAGCCATTGATATTTTTACTAGTCGACGAGTTTATTTATTTATTTATAATATTAATGTGACTGTACCCTTACCACACATTATTTTCAGGCTCTCTTAACTCTCAGCCGTTGATCTACTGCCATATGATTCCTAGTTCTAGAAGCAAATTTTGTTTTGCTTTTGAATCGAATCTATTGATATTTAATAATCAGTGGAGGTGACATTCTAATACATCTCAAAACTACTATATTCCATTTGTTCAAAAAAATTTAAGGCTTAGAGTTGACTATTCAAAAATGCATCCTTCACTATAATATATGGTTTCCAAACTCACATAAACATGTTAATCAAAAAGGTAGTTAAAATCTTTATAAGTGAAGATACAAATATAGAAAATTTATGAATTATTATTTTGGGGTGAAAAATACCTCTAAACTAAGTGTTATAACATTTTTATAAAAAGTTAATAAATCCATTGAGCAGTAGTTTATTAAGTTTATAGAAACAATCTTTTTTTAAAAAAAAATCAAATATTAGTATTTCTGAAAGATACTGTAATCTTAAAAAAATTTCCAACGCCAAAAACGATAAAAATTACAGCTGTATGAGATGTCATCAGTACAATCTTGAGTGAGCCGAATAAAAGAAAGGCGAGAAAGAGATATTCTAGAAGGCGAATATATGAACTGGATGACACGTCATCCTTTCCTTTGAATTTTCATAAAACAGGTCACTGCCACTCCCCACGGATTTTACCTTTCTTTTTTCCTTCATTTCTGCTCCTTTTATTTTCACATTTTTTCATTTTTATCCCATCTTTTAGTTTAGGTCCATCCAATGACTTCTATTTTGTTATAATCTTTGAATATACTTTTTAAAAAAAATTGTGAATGGTGACATTTGTTTATTTTCGCCTGAAATCCGCTTTTTTGTGGTTACCATTCACAATAATAAAAAAAAAAAGGTATTGAGAAATATGAACATACCCGGGATTCTATAACCAATTAGGATAGCTTGTAATAAAAAAATAAAAAAAAAAGAATAAAAACCGAAAATTACAAAACTTTTGAGGCTTGGGATTCTATATATAGCCTTTCTGAATTCTTCTTTCTCCTTTGTGATTCATATCGACTTCTCCAACGAACGAGCCTCTGCTGACTGCTTCTAATCATTTTACGATTTCTTCCGAATTTGCCCCTCTAGTTTTGATTTGATTGCTTTTATGGCCGGAACCTTAGTTAATTCCGTCGGACCATTCTCATCGGAAATTAGCCTTTTTCCTCACCCGAAGACAGCCAGATCTTACAACGGAACCGCGACGTTTCCCAACAGAGCTCCCTCGTTTAAGGCTTCGGCGCAGACGCTTAACGCCGAACCGGCTTTGACGGAATCCGTTCGTCGGCGAGTATCGAGCCTCTATGAATTACTGAAGGTAAAAGAAACGGCGTCGTTGACCGAGATCAAGTCAGCTTACCGGAGCTTAGCGAAGGTGTACCATCCGGATGCGTCGGAATCGGATGGACGAGATTTCATGGAGATCCACAAAGCTTACGCGACACTAGCAGATCCGACAACAAGAGCGATCTACGATTCGACGCTGAGAGCACCACGGAGACGGGTACACGCTGGGGCGATGGGTCGGTCAGGTCGGGTCTACACGACGAATAGGAGATGGGAGACGGATCAGTGTTGGTAATCTGATTAGTCTTTTTAGAGCTTCCGATGATTTTGCATTAGCATTAGGGCACTTTTTGACTCTTTTTTTCCCCTTTCATTACCAATTTTTTTCTTTTGTTATGATCTTGGATAATTAAGGGGAAATTGAGTTTTATTCCGTTCTACTTTTTTTTTTTAACTCAACAAGTTACCAAAATGTATTATAAATGTTGTGAATAGAAAACTGAGATGTACATTATTCCCTGCTTTATAACATTTTCATATTCCGAATCAGTTGAGATAATTTTGGGGTTTATATGAAAGAATTTGATATGAGTTGATTACAATGAACGAACTTTTTTTTATCAACAACTAGATCTATAATAGCCACAACTCATATCAGATATGAAAATTTAATTAATTGATCAATACACTTCTCCCCAAAATCTCAATCTATAATTGTTGGCTTTTTGAAAATTTTAGTGCATTTTGTAATATTTTTAGTGATAATTCTCTTTGTGGACAACTTTTTTGTCCGCCGTAACTAATAAGCTGTACTTTCCACAATTTACTCCCTCTGTTTTATAATATAAGTTAGAAGGTTTTTTTTTGTTTCAAAATATAAGTTGTTTTACAAAACTGAAACAAAAACTAAGTTAAAAATTAAATTAAATTAATTTTTTATTAAATTTATTTATTTTTTTTAATTAAATGTTAAGATAAAGTGATGAATTTTTTTATTGAAAAAATAAAAAGCAAAAAATTTCTTAATAGATGTGCATTCAAGCAAAACAATTTAATTAATTTATAAGCAAAACAACTTATAAAAAAAATGAAGAAAGTATAATAGAATACAAATGATAATAAAATTCTTTATTAGATATTTTATCGAATTTATTATAATTACACTACGAAAGAAACCATTTGTATTAAAAAATACGCACTTGTATTGTAATAGAAACTGTGGTTGCCGTCAAAAAGAAAAAAAAAACTGTGGTTAAGAACGTCAAAGACGGCAAGAAGAAACTGTGACAATCAAACAGTGGAGAAGAACAAAACAGCTTAAATCCAAACACTGGTTTGGTATTAGTTTTTACATAATATTTTGGAAAGAAAAGAGAATAATAGGCGTATATGAAACAACCAGATTTCACATTTAAAAGAAAGATGAGGAAAAAGAAAAACCCAATATTCAAGCCAAAAATGAAAAGAGAATAAAAACCTAATAAGCATAGAGATACAAAGAAAAAGTAGTGTTCGTTGTAATCCTATGTTTTATATAAAGCAGCGGAACGAGAAGAGAGAGGGAGGGAGGGAGGGAGGGAGGGA
>OVBA01006053.1:0-18063 GCA_900406435.1 Lepidium aucheri
CTAAAATTTGTATTTATATGTAGGTTAACTTTCTAGTTCAATTGTTGGTTATTTTTGGTTTAGCACAACCCAATTTGATTTACGAAGGAGGAGACTTCCCGTGAAGTCTACTTGTGCAAAAAAAAACTTAATGTGAAGTCTCTTTTAACCCCTAAACTCTAAACAGTAGTAGACTTCACATGAAATCTCCTTTTAATATGAGGGGTATTTCCGATTTACTTACTCGATAAATTTAGGTTTACAAAAACCAATTTTAATTTTACTACAAAAGTAGACTTCACATGAAGTCTCCTCAGCATAGACTTCACCTGTAGTATACTTCTGTAAAAGAAGACTTCACGTGAAGTCTCGGTAAATTTTGGTTAACACGAACCAATTTCAATTTTACTACCAAAGTAAACTTTAATATGAAGTCTCCTACGAGTAGACTTTGCCCAAAGTCTACTAGTTAAAAGAAGACTTCAATATAAAGTCTCCTCTGTGTCAACTTCATTCGAAGTCTACTTGTGAAAAAGAAGACTTCTTGTGAAGTCTCTTTTAACCCCTAAACTCTAAACAGTAGTAGACTTCATGTGAAGTCTTTTATAACCCCTAAACACTAGATTCTTAATTATAAATCCTAATTACTTAATTATAAACCGTAAATTATTGATTATTTTCTGAAATGTTGGACCAAATATACTTATTTCTAAATATATGACAATTTACCTCTTTTATTACAACACTTGAAATCTCACAAGATAATCATACCTTATTACCCTAAACCCTAACACATGCCATAGTTTGGTTATGAACCATGAGGTTTTGATCCTATCAGATAATATTCTCATGAATTGTAAATTCTAAATTGTAAATTGTATCTTCTAAATTCTAAATTGTAACTCTTAAATCATTAACACTAAATTATAATTTGACCATATTATAATTTTTTCATTTAAACCCTAAACCCTACATTCTAACTTGATCTATACTATACTTTTTCCTCCATGCTTAATCTAATTTTAGTTTTAATACATCATGTTTTTTTATTATTATATCTTGGAATCAACATATAAATATACTTACTATTTAATTTTTTAATTAAATATAAAATTAAAGAGTAGACTTCACGATGAAGTCTCCTCTTGCAAATAGTAGACTTCAAGTGAAGTTTTCTCAGAGTAGACTTCACGTGAAGTCTTCGTAATCTGCGAGGGGTATAAATATAATTTTGTTATCAGATTTTTTGTTTACTCATTAAGGGTAAAATTATAAATTTCCTACTTATGTGAGTTAGTATTTGAGATAAAAATAAAAGGGGTACATATTTGCATTCAAAATCAAATTTTGGTATATTTTTATCATTTTTTCCTTAGATTTATAGTTGTAAGAAAAATAAAGATAAAATTAAACTTAACTACCAAATTAGTAAATATGTGGCCTTAATTTTTAAGAAAAGATTGGAGGCCTAGAGCAAATGCCTCATTTAATGAAGGGTTGTCACGGCTCTGCCTGCGGTGGCTGGGATGAATAATACAAAGCTTGGAATTAGTCTTGAGCATTTGGTTATTCTTTGGTTTGGATTAGTTCTTTCGATTTTGAGTTCTTTCAGTTATAAAAATGCTGTAACTAATAAGTATGTCTAAAACTTAGTTTGGTTTGAATTCTGGTTTACTATATGCGAAAGAATATTACTCCAGTTCGGTTCCGAATAATTTTTTTTTACCAAAAATAACTAAATAACCAAATAATATGATTTTTGTAACAAAAGTAACCAAAAGTAACTAATATATATTTAGTAGTAATTTATTTGGTTTCATATACTCGGTTCTCGTTCAATAATTAAACCAAACCAAAAACTAAAATTACCTAAATAGTAAAATTAAAATCGAATCGAACCGAACCGAATTTTCAGTTTGATTTAGTATTTTGGTTTCAACCATTATGCTCAGACCTACATGGAATGATGGAGGTAACACAAAATTTAGCACTTCCTATAAGATTACCCAATTCCAGAGCGTCGTACCATAGTAACACAAAATTGAGATCGACGCAGATTCACATTATTCACCAAGATGAAAATAGTTATAGTAGATCAAATCGTAGTGGTTTTTCGTTGAAAGAATTTAGATGCAAAACATTTTTACATCATGTAGAGCATAATTCGTCAGAAAAAAATATACACTCAGTTTAACCAAAAAAAAGAAGAGAAGAAGATAAAGTAAATAAGAAACACTTGATTCTCTTCATTTAATTAAAAGAAAGTTGAGTTGTGAAATGAATTTGGTTTAGTGGTAGATGATAAGTTCACTAAAAGCAGACACTATCAGTTCATCATACACCCAAGCATCGAATCTCGTTGCTTATATTCTGTAGGAACTTGATAAATAGATCGATTAGTTATGATCCAGTATTGACAACAAAAAATTAGAGAAAAGTTGAGTCACAAATCACTATGAAAAACTTAAACATATTGCTAAAATTCAAGCTATGAATGGAGACTGTTTTTTATTCAATTAGTTTAAAGCTTTTCAATTTTATTTTACGATTTGAGATTTTGTTATTAGATTTATGTTTTTTTTGTCGACCCACCTACTAGCCTTTTATTCCATTCTAGGACGGCAGTTTGATTTTGGTACTAAAGGATTTATAAAAAGAGTATTACCATCTACATATCCTCGACATTTAAATTTGTGTTTTCAAAAACCAAAAACTATTTTTTGTTTGTTTTTTAACAAAATAATATTGAATTCTTAGAAAATGTTTTTTATTAGTTTGTAGGAAAGCCAAAAGTCCATCAAATTGAGTGGTAGATTATAACCAAAAATAAGCATTTTAAATATTCTATAAAATTATTTTAGTAAAATTAAAACCAAATACTATCCCAAAATCACTTATCATTCTTTCTGTAATAAGACTAAGATTTGAAGCATGAATAAAGTCTTGCTTATTAAAATATTGATACAAAAATTCTCTATGAAATTGCTAGTAATAAATACAACAAATATATAAAATAAAATTGAAGTAATTATTTGTGACAAAAGATATTAAGGTTTTTATCTATGACCTCCCCTCTCCTTTATGTAATTATGTCTTCCATGCTCTCTTGTAACACTAGAGTTTGGTTGTTTTCCCTATTGCAATGCAATTTAGGATAAGGTTCTATGAATATTTTGCTTATACTGGATATTTGAACACTGAGTCCTGTTGTAATTTATACGTGTTTGTTATCAATGTAACACTTTTCTCTCTAAAATCTTAAATCTTTCTCTAGTGAATTTAGACTTTTGGTGGCGGTTGCTGGTGGCTCACTCAGCACCACCGTAGTTCAGTCATTTGAATGAAGCTTCTGGCGGTTGTCCATTTTTGGCAATGATGTATCTGGATTGTTCGGGTCTCAATTCTTCAACGGTTGAACTTTCACTACTTTTCTCTTCACCGATGGTCCTTCTCCTGGTCCGGTGATGGCCGACGAGCTTTATCTGGTGGTGACTAGCTATGGTGTTGAACCTCTCTAAGCTCTCTAGAGATAGTGATCAGTGTCGGTTAAATTAATTTTGCGTCCTGGGCAAAAAAAAATTTTATTAGGTCCTCTAAATACTCTAAGAACACCTCCAACAGTAAGAACTCAAAAATGAGTATCATGATAGTTTTATAATAATATTTTAATAAAAGTTTGCATAAAATTAAATTTATTATTTTTAATAAAAACTGAACGAGTTAGAATGTAACACATGTAAGAAGAGTTCTTATTAGAGTTTTTTAAATCTCTTATATAAGAAACTCATAATATTCTCTATCCTACTTTTCTAATTTTTTAATATTTTAAAATGTTAAAAACTTCTCTAAGAAACCACTATTAAGGGTGGTCTAAACCCTCCATAAATTTTTTTGTATCATCTTTATTCACATAATGGAAAAAATTGCTTTAATACTTAGGGAATCTCCAACCCAACTCTATTTTCCACTCCAAAACCCATTTATAGAGTAAAACCAAATCCAATTCAACTCCATATTTCACTCCAAAATAGAGAAATGAATAGTATTACTCCAAATTTGGAGTAACACTATCCATCCTTTCATTTTTGAGTAAGACATTTTTTTTACAAATTACTCATTCAAAGTTTAATTTTTAATTTGTACACAAACAAATCTATTTGCATCAATTATGCTTAATAAAGCTAGATATTTTTAATTTATATGTTAAAAACGGTTAATCTAGTTAATAATATATGTATTATACGTAATTATACATAATCATACGTATTATACTTAAAAATATTATAAACTCAAAAAATTATTACAAAAAACCACTTTATAAATTTATAAAATCATTACAATAAACTACTTTATAAAAATATTTTTTGTATTTTATTTCTCTATTTATGTGGTGTAATGTAATATTATTTAAAAATATATATTTAATTTTTAATAATATCTATAATTTTCTAAAACTATCGTTAAAATAAATTAAATGTGTGAAATTTATAACTATTAAAATTAAATAGATTTATTTAAAATATTCAATAAATTTTAAAAAAGAATATGTTGGAATATGTCTTTTTGGAGTAGAAAATGGAGTGATGGGTTGAAGAAGAAATGAATAAAAAATAGAGTAACTCCATTTTGGATTATAATATGGAGGAATAGGTTGGAGGTGGTCTTAATTGGTCCCTAAATGCTCTAACCCTTCAATAAAACAACACTTATGAGCTTTCTTTACTCATATAATAAAAAATACTTTAAAATTAATAAAATACAAAAAGTCAATAAATATAACTAAAAAATAAATTGTGGATCTCGTCCTGGGTGATTACAGTCACTGCTCCTGTTTAGAAATGGGAAATTATAATGGATAGCAGAAAAAGTTTTAGTATTTAGTTATAGAGTAAGGCTAAAAATTATAGGGTACTGTGTTTAATCTGTTGACTATTTTACCCCTAAATCTCAGCAATCAAAAAATTATATTTTATTAGATGCTTTTTTAATAAATTAAAATATATGCTCTCAAAACAAAGCAAAACAAAATCTTTATCTTCTTTCTCTTACTCTTTCGCCATTGTTGTTCTTTTTCTTTTTCTTCTTCATTTGTTTTTTCTGTTTCTCCTCAAGACTCTCAAGAAGTTTCCATTAATACTCATTCTCCTAACTTATCTTCCAATATCGTCGTTCGGCATCAATGACTCTTAACATCGCATCAAAAATCCTAGATCTAACTAGGTACAAAAGTTTACTCTCATTCCCAGCTTTTTATGTCACTAGTTCTTTTATTGATCTCATTTTCAAACCAAATTTCATTTAGTTAGGATTGTAACTTTCTGTAAATACTCATTTTTGTTCCCCAATTCATGTGTTAGAACAAAATAAGTTTACAATGATGAGCTATGGAGTTTCTGTTTTTCCATTTGGGTTTGTAACGATGATGAGCTATGGAGTTTGATTTTGAAAGAGGAAAAGTCAAAATTGAATCTTTATGACTCAATCTTAGATGATGAGTTTCTGGGTTTCTTTCATGAAAATGCTAAGTTTTGATTTTTGGATTTTCATATTGGAAATTTTTGAGTTATGGTCATTATGTGTTAGCCAAAATCATTCAATGTTTTGCCTTTTTCACTTCTTAAGTCCAATTATTTAAAATTTTGATTAATGGACAACGTTTATGAGTTATAGTCATTCTGATTTTGTTTGATTTCTGGGTGTGGTATGGGTATTGGGTGTTCTTTGTTTGTGAGTTTAAGCAGCAAGTTCTTCAACTTGTTTCCAATGATATACGCAAATGAATAAGTTGACTTCAAATAATATAATTAACCGATATATATTTATTTTGCATATTTATATATGTAATAACTGCAAAACTTTTATTTGTAGTTTAACAAGGAGTCCATCATCTCACTAGACTTCTCTGTAGCTGGAGATGGAGATTTGATAACCACAAAACCGTGTGACTGGCATGACTGGGTTTGAGTCTGAGTTAGAACATGATTTTCGAAGAGTTGTGCTCGCCTCCTAGCAAGACCAACATAAGTAGTTTTGAATTTTTTGGTGGAAGCATTGGTTGCAGATAACTTTGTATTTTGCATCTCCACAAAGATTTTGTATTTCATTATTTGGTTTGCACCTTCGCGACGAATGGTATTCCCACTAGGCCACTACCTCTGACCCACATTCTGGAGGCCCCCAAGATGTCATCAACACTGTAAGTTCACTTCCACCACATATTTATAGTTAACAATATATTTTGCACCAATTCATATATTTTGCACTTATTCATATGTTCTGCACCTATTTATATGTTATAATCTGATTTACAAGGTAACATCCAGTCCATCATATCACCGGAAATGTTGTCCCGAAGAAGAAGACCTGATGTAGTTCGATGAAGAAACTGACGAGAAGGTCAATCACATGTTGCATATGATTAAGGAAAGAGCAAAGAGATGGACAAACTTGAGTACCATTGCAAGAGATTGCTCTCTGTGTTTGTGCAAAACAACCTCGTGACCATCCAATGTTACGCTTATTTAAATGTCATGTTCTGTGTAAGCGTGCTTCATTTTTGTAAACTCTTGTCCTTTTTTACCCAATATTTTTTCACATAATTTTGCAGCTAATATAAAAGTTTTCAGCTAACGAATATGTTTGCATCTAACAAATAATTTACCACAGACTTTGTATGTTTTCTAATTGCAAGTCAATTATTAACGTTATATGCAAAAAGTTAAGTTAGCTGTATATATTGTCTGTAATGTGGGAAGATTGTTTGTGGTTACTTCATTAATGCCGACGAGATCAACTACGGGTGGAGTGTTTTATACTATCCCTCAAACCCTCATATATATTATTGCCTTCATAATCATGCCACGTATAGCCCATTGCGACACAATTTAAAAGAATGTCATTTAATTATGTTAGTTGGGTAATGCTTGCAACATTAATGTTATATGCAAAACATTAATGTGCATGTAAATATATGTTGTAACTGCAAAGTTTGGTCAATAAACTTCAGAATTAGGTAAGTGCTATCTAGATAAAATACAAGAGCGATGTGCATGAATTGTAGCTAGACTTTGCTTTGCAATCGGTAATACAATAAGCGAGAACTTAACATATATAATTTACTTCTTGTGTGTGCCCCCAACTCTTGTATAGCTTCGCTGAGACTGTCTTCTGTTTGTAGGTTCTCGCTTTAAACCTCATATCTTAGTTACTACACACCAGTTCATATTCTTTTTGCAGCATATTATATTTATTTTCATCCAACAGGAAAATTTACCGCAACCACCACTTGTTTTCCATAAACTCGCCGTCATCTTCTTCATGAGTGTCTGAAGCATACCTTCAACCTAGCTATGATTCTTGTTAAAAATTTAAGCTAGAATCTCCAAAAAACACCAAAGAAATCACAATCATACTACAAGATTTGATTCCGTGATGGAATCTACAAATCCAACCCGTCTCTTGCAATTTATAACTTGATGCAGAAAATTTCCAGAAAAAAAATTCAACAATTCTATTTTTTCTGAAAATCAAACAACAAACCCATCAAATCACTCTCTTCAATATAATTTGTTGAAACCCATATGATTGTTACAGATTGTAAACTCACAAAAACAAAAAATCTCAATAAATTTCTTTTGGATTTCGAAATATAAGAAAGAGAAGGTGGGGCATCCAATCTTTTCAATTCAAGGGGTAATTAGTCTTAACACAATTGGCCCCCACTCTTAGTTTCTTAAATACAAAAATACTATGTTAGTTAGTTAATTAGTTTTTGAATACATGTTAGTTACTTAATTCTCCTTTTAGAAATTGGCATTAGTGGTGGTTTTAACTTCTTGGTGTCTATGTGGGTTGTTTTCTTTGCCTAGTTGTTGTTTGAGATTAACTTAGTTAGGAGTAGGAATGTTAAAATGGGCTTTAAATTCAATGAGTACCCAAAACCCACAAAAACTTATAGATTTTTTAACCCATTTTTGAGCCTAGAAAAAATGGGTTTAAATCAGGTCAGGTACCCATTACTCTAAAATCCAATATGAGTTTACTCTATTGGGTGGGTACCTATTAGTCTAAAATACTTTTTTCCATCTCTCCTCTTTCTACTATCTCCTATTATTTTACTCTCTCTCCTCTTTTCTACTATTTCTCTTCATTTTACTATTTCTCCTCATTTTACACTCTCTCTTCATATTACTCTCTTTCCTTTTTACTCTCTCTCCTTATTTTTCTCTATCTCCTCAATTTACTCTCTCTTATCTTTTTATTCTCTCTCCACATTTTACTCTCTCTCCTCATTTTTCTCTATCTCCTCAATTTACTCTCTCTCATCTTTTTACTCTTTCTCCTCATTTTACTTTCTCTCCTCATATTACTCTCTCTCTTCTTTTTACTCTCTCTCCTCATATTACTCTCCCTCCTCTTTTCTACTATTTCTCTTTATTTTACTTTTTCTCCTTATTTTACTTTCTCTTCATTATACTCTCTCTCCTCATATTACTCTCTCTCCTCTTTTTACTCTCTCTCCTCTTTTTACTCTCTCTCCTCTTTTTACTCTCTTTCCTCAGTTTACTCTCTCTCATCTTTTTACTATTTCACCTCTTTTTACTCTCTCTCCTCATATTACTCTCTCTCCTCTTTTTCTCTCTCTCCTCATTTTACTCTCTCTCCTCATATTACTCTCTCTCTCTCTCTCCTTATTTTACTTCACTCCTCATTTTTCTCTATCTCCTCAATTTACTCTCTCTCATCTTTTTACTCTCTTACCTCATTTTACTCTCTTTCCTCATATTACTCGTTCTCCTCTTTTTACTCTCTCTCCTTATTTTACTCTCTCTCCTCATTTTACTCTCTCTCCTCATTTTGTCCTTTTACCTCTTTTTACTCTCTCTTCTTTTTAGTCTTTCTTCTCTTTTTAAACTTGGATACCCACGGGTACCCATAGGTAACCTTATAATTTAATGGGTTACCCATGGGTAACCCAAAATGTACTGAGCTTTTTCTAGGCTTTTTAAACGTGGGCTTTTTAAACACGGGCTTAAACTAGGCTTGGGTCTGGCCGGGTTTTTTTACCCATCACAACATCCCTAGTTAGGAGCTTCGTTTAGGTTAAGTTTAGTGTTAAACCAGATTAGTTTAGTTAGTTTGGGTTTGGTTTGGGTCTTTGTTTTGTTTGTTCAGAGTTAACCGCTTGGTCCTCTCTTCAAATTTGATATGTCGTTGTGCTCTTGGGCTTGGTCTTCATCGTGTTGAGGCTGGTTTGCTCCATACTTGTACTTTTCGACCTGATCAAGGTCGCGTGTTCTCTTGGATTCTATTCAAGACATTAAAAAGTGGCCGACTTTGTTTTTGACTTAGTCTTTTCCGGAGTAATTGTGGGTTATTCTTTTACCAGTATAGGATCATAGTTCTTCACTTGTAAGATACTCTTATTCGCTATGGGAGGTTTCGTCACCATCTCTGGCTTTGTTTTGCCTTGCACTGACTTCGATCAGTGCAGCGCCGGCTCAAACATTTGCGGGCCCTGGGGCAAGTAGAAAATTTCATGTAAACTTAACATTGACTCTGGAAATATATTTAAACCATTAAACCATCTTACCAAAATTGTGATTAACACATTAAGAATATGGTCTTGCACACACCTTACAAAATGTAATCTGCACTCCAAAAACTTAAAAAATAGTCATAGAAAATATTTTTTTGAGCTTTATTAGATGCAAAATCATGAAGAATAGTCTCAGAATCAACACTCTCTAATATATCTTTTATGATGCATATAATAGCTAAATCATTCAATCTTTCTTGAGACATCGCAGATTGTAAATAATTTTTCAATAACTTCAATTTTTAAAAGCTTCTCTCCTTCGAAGCGATAATCACTGGTGTAGTTAAAAGGATACGATATGCAATAGAAACATTAGGATAACAACCCACATTTTCAACAAAATCAAGGACATCACTAGGTTCCATAGGCACATTAGGTAAAGTCACTTGCAACACTCTCAATTCTGAAAAAGATCATTAGAATCAATATCTGAAGAACTACCATAAGAAAATGTTTTGTGAAAATGGTTGCAATGTTTTTGGAGTTCAATTTCTTCTAAAGCTTTTAATTTTAGGAATCAAATAAGAACCCAAAAACACTCTTAAAAATATTCATTTGATCAAATCTAGTCTTAACAGAATCTAATATCATGTCAATCACCACTAAAAAATAATTTATTCTAAACGCATCCTCACTTGATTGTACTTCTTCACCAAAATCAATTTCATCAAATTGTTTTTTTCTAAAAATACGACATTTTCTTGGAAATATAGGATCAACATTCATATCATGAGCAATACTTTTAGCTATTTTCAAACTAGATTTGAACCCCTCATCTATATACCTCTCAAAAACCAAAATTATACCTTCCCGTTGTTTTGAAGCATTATCAATGCACATAGATTTAGCTTGTAAACTCTTACTCACCGAATTAATAGCAAACAAAATTTCATACCATATAACCATGCCATGTATAAATTCAAAGTTATTGAATGTCATGATTAAACTTTCAACATCACTTTTTGTAATAGCATCATCACATGATTCATATAATTCTAATTAAGCTAGTCTTACTTGTGGAGCTTGAAACCTAATAGCTTTAATACTTTGAATTTGACTCTCCCATCGGGTATTAGATAGAGATTCACTGTAAAACAAGAAACATTGTCAAGTAAAATCTTCCGTCTTTTTGTAGAACAAGAAAACAAAACAAATAATTGTTGTAAAATTCCAAAGAAAGAAATAGTATTCACACAAGAATGAGCCATATCACTGACCACAAGATTAAGACTATGACAAGTACATGACATATACAAAGCTTTTGGATTTATATCAAGTAAACGCTTTTGAACACTTTGATGATTTTCTTTCATGTTAGAACCATTGTCATAACTTTGACCTCACACATTATCAATACCAAGAGTAAGAGACTTAAGAACATCTAATAATTTTTCAAAGAGTCCTAATCCGGAAGTGTCATCTAATATATTTAAGAGACTCTAAGAAAAATTCTTCTACTTTTACTTTTTTTATTTGATATATTCACACATCTTATTATCTTGGTGGATAACATTTAGTATACAATCAAGACTGATAGAAAAATATTTTGCTTCCTTAATGACTCTTACAATGGAAAACTGAACATTATAAGCCAAAAGAGAAATGAATTCATTTTGAATATTATGACCAAGATAATGATGAATTCATGACTATGAATGCGTCTAATATAATATTGAAGAACCAAATCAAATTATGCAATCATTTCAATAGCTCCTAAAAAATTGCCATTGTTATCTTGGTAAAGTTTCACATTTTTACCCCGATGTGCTAAACATTGTTTAGAAAGAAATTTCACAACAACAAATATTCTAATTAAAACAAGTTTCCAACGTGCTTTTTCCTTTGTAATTTCATGTTGTACTTCTTTATCAATTGTGAGATTCTTTTATCTAACTTTCACATCTTTCCAAGTTTTCATGTTACTCATATGTTCTACACTTCTCTTATGATCTTTAATTCTTTCACTAAGATGCTTCCAATCTCTAATCCATCATTTGCAAGCATATTTGAATAACCTCTAGATTTAAACAATTTGCAACAAAAGTAATAAACTTGTTCACATGTTTCGAGTATACCAGCCAATTTCTATCTCTAGTTTCTCCATTAGTCAATTTCCTAGAATAATTATATGAGAAATGTCTATTGTAAACTTATCTAGAGGAAACACAAGATTCATTTCTCTTTTTGGCCTTTTGTCAATTAACATATCTCTCATTTTACCATCTAAGTTTTCCCAATATCTAGGATCATAAATATCCAAAACAAGAGTTTGGTTGTTCAGGTTCAGCAACATTTAAACTTTCACCATTAGATGCATTTACCACACTGTCATGCTCAATCGAGTGATCATCAAAAACATGATCATTTGATTCACAAACATTAGGATCTTCATTAGCACTTACTCTTTTTTTTTAACAAATTTATCTAAAGCATTTATTTGTGACTTAGCAAACAATTCATCTTCTATTTTTTTCTTTCTCTTTTGAGATCCAGATAAATGTCGATTCATGATGAACAATCAAATCAAATAACAGAAAATAATAGTAAAAGATAACACCTGAGTTAGAGGAGAGAAATTGATTCGTTGGTTGAATTCCTATTGATGGCCAAAGAAATTAAAAATAAAATACAAGAACTAGAACTAGATCAATGCAAAGAAGGTTTTAAAAGCTGGTGGTTTTGATTGTGGTCGTGGGAGAACGAGAAAGAGAATCGTAGACAAAGAGATGAAGGGTTGCGTGGAAGGGAAGTGTTTAATAGTTATTGTATTTGGGCCTATATTTATTTTAGTAATTTTTATTTTATTTTATTTTTGCGCTTCTGGTCCTGACAAATGCACTGTTTGCCCCTATCAATGAGCCGCGTTAGATTAGTGGGTTCGGGCCATCATTTTTGTATTTTCTTTCCTTACTTGTTCTATCCTATATATATATTTGTGTTCAATTTTTGTAGATCCTCTCTTTTGGGCTTTAGTTTTCCAAATATATTTCTGTTTTGAGTCAGCTCTAACATTTTACCTTCTGATTCTACGTTGTAATCTCTATTACTATGTTCTTTATATAACTCCAGTGGAAAAAAAATTGAACATTGAGTCTAGTTTTGGACAAACATACTCATTTGGGTATTGAGATCTACTTACATTTCTCCCTGCAAGAGTTGAGTTTCACTAAATTTCGCTGTTTGAGATAGCTATTAATCATGGATATGCCCTTGAATAATTGTTAGGTTTGCAAATAATTATATTATATTAGCTCATTGTTTTTTGTACTATGTTTAATAAATATTAGCTCATACTAATTTCTTTTTCGACTATATTTACTACTTCCTCCGTTTCTTAAAGAGTGTCATTATAGGTTTTTCACACCTATTAAGAAATAATGCTAAAAGTCTTTTATATCCCTAATTATTATGGATAATAATTAGTTAGATTCCATTTATCTAATTTTGATTGGAGGGTAAAAGCGGAATTATTTATAAAAAGTTGCATTAAAAATGTAGAATGACACTCTTTATAAAACTATTTTTTGTTGTTAGAATGATACTCTTAAAGAAACAGAGGGAGTAGTAGATTTTAAGCTCATTATTTTGTTTGGTCGAGATTTTAAGGTTATTATTATCACACTTAACTACTTCTTATTTTGCCAATTGAAAACTTATTAAACTTGTGATTTGTACTTAGTAAATACTAATATTCTTTTTTCTTTACAATCCTCGAATAATTATTTTATTAGTAAAAATTAGAAGCACATTTTCGTATATAATATGGAGTTATAGGCTACTCTTATAGTTCACTCAAGTTCTTACAGAAATCGAATAGATTAGTACAAATCACAAAGTCCAAAAGGTAATTGCTTTTGAAAGAGAATGTATTTCGTAAATCTGTTTGCAACATTTTTGGGAATTTAAATTTCGAATCCAATGATATATGAATAATAAAACTAAACAAGGCATTACATAAGTGAGTCTTGTATAAAGAAAAAAAAAACCTTAATATAAAAATAAAAATAAAAATACCTATATATTTATTTATTTATTGTGGCTTTTCATGGTTTCTTTTTCATGCCTGTTAACTCTGAGAAGGACACGTTGTGCAAGTAAAGAACAGAATCTGAGACAAAAGCCTAAAGACTCGAGCAAACTTTTTTTATATTTTTTATTTTTTAAATTTTTTTATTGGGTAATAATTTTGGTGCTTTGCATTCATTTGTTCAAATTTCAAAAACGTCTCTTTAACTCACCACTCCCTCCATTACCACCTCAATTTCACGTTCTCCAATACTCTCTCTTTCTTTCTCTCTCTGTCTCTCACACTCAAAACTTTATATTCACCTGAGAAAAATTCACAGTTTTATCTACGAATTCGAGCCATAAAGATTGAAACTTTTGCTTCCTTTTTTAATTTACAACGTCAAGATGGGTGCTTCAGGGAAATGGGTCAAGTCAATTATCGGTTTGAAGAAGCCAGAGAAGGATGAAATTGTAAGTTCTTCAATCTTCACCCAATATTTTCATAAGGATACATTTTTTTGTTTCTTTTTAAGAGAATTTTTTGTTTCATAGGAGAAAGGTAATGGGAAGAACAAGAAATGGAAGCTATGGAGGAGCTCTTCAGTTGATTCATGGAAAGGTTTCAGAGGAAAACATCGGTCTGAATCAGAAGGTCTTGATTCCTCTAATGTTTACTCTGCTGCTGTTGCAACTGTGCTTAGAGCTCCTCCTAAGGATTTCAAAGCTGTTAGAGAAGAATGGGCTTCTATCAGAATCCAAACTGCTTTTCGTGGATTCTTGGTGAGTTTGATTACAATTGAGAGAACTAATCTGAGTCTCAGGGCCTTTTTTTTCACAATTGAAGTTTGAATTTGTGGTTAAATTAGGCGAGAAGAGCGTTAAGAGCTTTGAAAGGGATAGTAAGGCTGCAAGCTTTAGTGAGAGGGAGACAAGTAAGGAAACAAGCAGCTGTAACATTAAGGTGCATGCAGGCTCTGGTTCGTGTGCAGGCTAGGGTTAGAGCTCGACGTGTGAGGATGACTGTAGAAGGACAAGCTGTGCAAAAGATTATAGATGAACACCGAACAAAATCTGATCTCTTGAAAGAAGTTGAGGTTGTTATCTTTTATCTCTGCTCATTGATTTGTTGTATTTCTATCAGAATAATTTTGGTTCTTGTTTTGAAATTTCTTATTACTCTCAGGAAGGATGGTGTGATAGGAAAGGAACAGTAGATGATATTAAGACGAAGTTGCAGCAGAGACAAGAAGGTGCCTTTAAGAGGGAACGTGCATTGGCTTATGCTTTAGCTCAAAAGGTGATAAACTTGTGTCCATATTTTAAAACATCTTGTTTAAGGTCATGTTCTGAATTGAAATTCTGGTTTTGTGCAGCAATGGAGGTCAACTCCTAGCTCAAATCGTAAGACAAACAATTCTATCTCATATCTCAAAAGCCAAGAGTTTGATAAGAATAGTTGGGGATGGAGTTGGTTGGAGCGTTGGATGGCTGCTCGGCCATGGGAGACTAGACTTATGGACACTGTTGATGCCACTGCAACGCCTCCTCCTCCTAAACATTTGAAATCACCGGAAACTGCAGAAGTTGTTAAAGTCAGAAGAAACAATGTGACCACTAGGGTGTCTGCAAAGCCTCCTCCTCATATGTTATCTTCAAGTCCTGGTTATGAGTTTAATGAGAGCTCCGGTTCATCGTCTATTTGCACCTCAACCACTCCAATTTCTGGAATCACTGGTCTTGTTTCAGACAACTCTAGCAGTCAACCAAACAAGAACAAGCCTAGTTACATGAGTATGACTGAATCAACAAAGGCTAAGCGAAGAACTAACCGTGTTCTCAGGCAATCTATGGATGAATTTCAGTTTATGAAGAACTCTGGATCGTTTACCAGTGAATTGAAGAGCAGTCCTGCGTCAGATCCTTCCTACGTTAGTTTCTCCAAACCTCTAGGTGTTCCTACTCGATTTGAGAAGCAGAGAGGGTAAAAGTGACCTTGTGAGATTCATGTCAATTGATTTGATGAAAGTTTCAACAGCTTGTTGTTGTCTTGTGTTGTGAGATATATGTGTATTTTTGTTAATTGTTCTTCTTCCTCTAAAACTACATTGGAGTTTTTGAATTTAGATATAAAAATTGCAGTCTTGCTTTTATTTCATCATTAAACACTCAGTATATTGTTTCAACAATAATCCAGAATCATAATCTTTTTATGGCTCTGAGCTTAACACCATTCTTGAAACTGAGAATTACACCATAATCAAGCTGCAGTGGTTTCTCCATTTCTGGGGAATGTCTGAAAACGTAATTACGATAGAGATGCAGCAAGGTGAGTTTGATCTCCTGCAGGGCAAATCTCTGTCCAACACAGGCTCTTGGACCAATACCAAATGGTATGAAAGCGTATGGATGCCTAAGTTTCTCCTCTTCCCCATTTGGATCAAATCTTTCTGGCCTGAACTTTTCCGGCTCAGGAAAGTTCTTAGGGTCTTTTGCTAGTACTCCCAGTGCCAACCAAACCCATGTCCCCTAAACAAGAACAACAAGGTAAGTAATGAAGGACAAGTCGTTCTTAAAATGTGAGACTAAACTTGTAAATGGTAAGTTAGAAATGGTTTTGATGACAAGACGACTAATCCACTTGATTGGTTTGACTGGTTGCAATAGATCAGAATGCGAGCAAGTTGATGGGATTTACCTTGGGAAGTAAATATCCTCCAATCTCCACTTCATTTGCAGTTTCCCTTGCTACCAAAGGGGAAACCATGTAAAATCTCATGGCCTCTCTGATTACCTACAAAGAGAAAAGAACAAAACCATCAATTCTAATACTCACACAGAAATTCAACTTCTTGGTGTGATTTGTTACAAATGAAGCACCTGATCGAGGTATGGGAACTTGTATTGTAAGTCGTTAGCAGTAGGCATCAGATCATGGCCTCCAAATCCATCAATCTCTTGAAGCAGACGTTTCTCAACATCAGGATGAGCAGAGACTAAGTAGAGAACAGATGATAATGTGAAAGCAGTAGTTGCAGAGCCAGCAAGAAGATGCTCATAAGTGACAGCACTGATATAATCCGGAGTGAAGATGCTCTTAGCTAAAGGATCAGACTCCCTAGCTTTCAAAATCAATGATAAGAAGTCTTTTGAGTCAATCTCTGTCTCTTTTTCTCGCTTTGACACAATCTCATTAAGTTGTCCACTCAGTCTTGCATTAGTCTTCTCAACTCTACAATCCTTTGTTCCTGGTATCCTCTTCAAAATCTGTCTGAATGGCTCTTGAAGAATCGGTATTACTAAGCCTAAGATGATAGAGACTGAGCCAGACAAATCCATCTTAAGTTGTGTTGTAGAATAGACATGCTGGTTTATAAAGTCAGTAACCTCTACATCTTTGGTTGGTTTCTTTCCAGAAAGACCAAAATCGACTCCAAAAGCAGCTTGTCCAATTATATCTGTGGTTAGTTTGAGGAATAGATTGGAGAATACAATATCTCGCGGTTCGGTATCAAGATGATGAGTAGCTGAAGTGATGAAACTATGCATTGTAGGGATAAGACTTGACAAATGTGAAGGCTGGTAAAGAGATAAGATAGTGTTTCTCATCTTAGACCATCTCTTGTCCCTGTGGAGAGATTCATGTATTATATAAAATGGATTACTGAAGCATTGTGAGTAGCTCTATGAAGCATATATAAGTTACCTTGTGAAGAAAAGGCCTTTCTTGTGAAGAGGAGAGGCTGAGATTGGAGAAGGAATACTTCTGTTTGGGATATCTTTGAACTTCTTTATACCAACTTCTCTGCATAATTCTGCTTTTGCTATTATTACCAGTGGTTGTCTTCCCATCTGAAATCTGCTCAATTACATTTGTGTTAATTCTGGGTTAATACTCTTCAGTTACCATCTTATTAATCAGCTAACAACAATCATATTAACTAAACTAATCCAAATCTAAACCAAAATGTTTAAGCTAAAAACTAACTGCAATCCCTTTATAATTCATTTGGTTTCACTATTATGAAGAACAACAACAAAAGAAACTTAAACTAAACTAACTAATTTTAGTGTTATTAATCAGATCAAATCAAATATATAGAATTTAAAATATTCTTTGGTCATGTGGTTAAATGCCTAAAATTGTAGTACTTGTACTGTATTAGACTCCACAAAGTGGTATCGTCCTGCATGAAGATTTTTTTTGAAATTTATATTATGGATGAAGCCTTATTTTTCAAAGTTAGTAATTAACACGATTCTTCCATGTGTCACATCCAATGATCCGAAATTTTTCTCTATTTATCTATTTTTTAAAGTAGATAAAATATTTAAATATATTTCTTCAATATTTAGCTTATCCAAATCTAAAAAGAAATCTTAATCTAAATGATAAACAAGAATATTAATTGTTAAAAAATTAATTCTAGTAAAAAGTAATTTTCATTACTAATCTTATTATATAAAGAAAAATATTATAT
>OVBA01006054.1:2500-18063 GCA_900406435.1 Lepidium aucheri
TTGGAGTCTACAGAGAATGAGAGGCCCAAATAGCCTAAACACATAAAGGAAAGACAAAATAATTATTATAACGTAAACCATACATTGTAAGGTCGTAAGCCTATACTTGCAAGTTACTTGAGATAGATTTTTATACTCAAAGTATTAAATCTAATCGTGTCTTCTCACTAGCCTTACACATACATGACTAAACACAAAGCATCATCATTCTTCAAGCAAAATCAATAATTGAATTCATGTTTGCTCATCCACTTCCCCAAGTTATATTTATAGGCTTTATTTCTATAATCTTAATCTCCAAAGATCCAACATGGGAACATTAGTGGGTCACATACTGCCAGGCTTTTTCTTCTTTGCACTTGGTGTATGGCATCTCTTTAGCCACATCAAACTATTTTCTCTACACCCAAACTCATACATATCAACTACATGGTTTCCATGTTCCAAGTCAAGATATCTAGAGCCTCTTGTGATCATTATAGCCTCTTCACTTTCTATTTCTGTGGAACTCTTCTTTGGCCAAAAGAATCACCAACCATTTGATCCCAATGATGGAACCATTCCATCAAACCATCTCCATAACTTTGAACACTCATGTATCTCCTTCACCTTCATCACTTATGCAGCTTTTGCCATCGTTCTTGATAAAACAAGACCAATGGCTCACCGGGAACTCCTCAACTTGATAGCGGCTCTCGCCTTTGCTCAACAACTATTCCTCTTCCATTTCCACTCTTCAGACCACACAGGCGTTGAAGGCCACTACCACTTGTTGCTACAACTCATAGTTTTTGTCTCTTTGGTCACATCACTCTTGGGAATTGCCTTACCAAGTAGCTTCTTAATGAGTTTTGTTCGGTCAGTTAGTATTGCCTTACAAGGAATATGGCTTATGGTAATGGCTTGCATGCTTTGGACGCCAAGTTTGGTTCCCAAAGATTGTTTTCTTCACATTGAAGAGGGTAAACATACCATTAGATGTTCAAGCCACAAAGCTCTTCATAGAGCCTTATCATTGGTTAATCTCCAATTCAGCTGGTTTCTTGTGGGTGTAACAATCTTTGCAATGTGGTTTTATATTCTTTTGCAAAGAATCTACAGTGAGAAGATTGGATATTCTGAGCTTAGAACAAAGGAATCCAAAGACATTGAGATCATGATGACCATGGTTGAAGCTCATGACGCTGAGTTACAAAATGGAGTTAAGTCACTAGCTTGAGAAAGTATGGCCGCATAAATCTATCAAATTCACTTGATTATTTTCTTATCCAATTTAGAGATAATCTTGATCATGAGTACACACCTTGTATATATGTACAGTACAACTTCTATTAATTAATATACTAGAAATTGAAATATTGTTTTTGCTCAAGTGGTTGGATGCATATTTACTACATCCCCCACTAGACTTTGATTATAAAGTCATATATTCTAATCTGATATTGTTAGAGATTTAGTTTTAAGAGGTGAATTTGAACTATAAATCAAATATTGTCGATCCAAAATATTACTACAGATTGATTATATATAACAAAAATATATATTTACCTTTATCTCTATTCTTAGTTCTACCCAAACAGTATAACACAAAGTAACTTAATTTGAAATCACTTCGTATTCCACAACTTTTTTTTGTCAATTAAATCAATAAGATTCAATTCATAACCTAAATTTTTTTTTAATATATATATATTTGCCAACATTTTTTTAATATATTATTTATAGTGAAACGATGAATCTTTAATCTATATATTAAATGAATCATCTTAATCACCGGAAAATTTTGAAATAGCAGAACTTTATATGGAGAAATTTTGAATCATCTAACCTCCTTTCAATCCAAATTTTATATGGAGAAAAGTTAAACATTTTGAATATTTAGGTGACCTGAAAAAGTAGATGAGAAGATTTGACTGAGTTGAAAGATCCAAACAAGATCCAAATAAGATCCCAAATATACAGAAGCCTACAACAAGATAACTCCATCAATTCTTCACTACTCTTCATTCTTCATCAAATCATCAAAGTATGGCCCTTTATCGTTTCTGTATCACAATCTTCTTCTTCCTCTCCCTCACCTTCCTTACTACGACGAGTTTTGCCCTCTTCGAACCCGACCCGGATTCGATTTCTACCGTTTATGATCTCCTCCCCAAATACGGTCTCCCAAGCGGTCTCTTGCCCAACACCGTCTCTAATTTCAGCCTCTCCGATGATGGTCGATTCGTCGTTCACTTACCTAAGCCCTGCTACATTGAATTTGACTACCTCGTTTACTACGATGAGACCATATCAGGTCGCATCGGTTACGGTGCCATCACCGATCTTAAGGGTATTCAGGTGAAGAAACTCTTTATTTGGCTCGATGTTGATGAAATTAAGGTCGATCTTCCACCTTCTGATTCCATCTACTTCAAAGTTGGTTTTATCAACAAAAAGCTTGATATTGATCAGTTTAAGACTCTACATTCTTGCCGTGACAATGGTGTCTCTGGCTCTTGTGGTGATACCTGGAAGAGCATTCTCAAGGTACCTAAGATCTTGCGTTTCTAGATTTTTGATTTGGTATTAACGTTGCAAGTCTGGAATTTGGAGGTCTCAATCTATAAAGATGAAAACTTTTTTTTTTTCTGTTTGATTTTGGTGATCGAGATTCTTATGTGAATTTCCTGACTTATCTAGTAATAAAAACTCAATTCACGTCTAGATGATGGTTTTATTATCTTCCGTAAAATTGGCTAATTTGAATAAGTTTTTCTGGATTTAAGGGTTCTAGAGTATGTATCAAAAGAGGACTTTTGGTCTGAGATACTAATACATTCCCGAATCTCTGAGTTTTCTGTGTTCAAGTTTTCATTGTGGATTGTTTGGTCATATCTTTAGGCCTAGATTATTGAGGAACAACATGTCAGCTTACATGGGATTCAACTTCATAGGATTAAAGCAAATTCCTTGGAGAATCAGACTAAAGCAACTACATATGCTTCCACTTTACTGTTTTTCTTGTTGTAGGATTTGCATTGTTGAACCTGGAAGTAGCTGTTTATTTTTCCTCTGTTTGGTTCTCTTCTGCTCGTTTAGTTTGTATTTGATTGCGTAATGGGTAGCTTGCTGTAACTTATATCAGCTCCTTCTGCATATTGTGTAATGTCTTGCAGCGATGTAAACTGCTATTTACAAGCCTTGAACAGAAGTTTTCTCATTTTTGATGATTTTTGTCTGGTTTCTGGAATGATAATAGCTTTAGATCCTTCCAAATCAGCCAACTCGTTAAGTGATTCGGTCTGGATTGTAGGAAACTTACGATAACAAAAGTTTGTTTCTGTTTTTCAGCAAGGGAGGCTTCCAGGAATGATGGATGAAGAGGAAATGCTCATCACCGAGTAAAATACTCTCTGCAATCTCCAAATCTGCCACAACACACAGATGGAGTTTGAGCGTCAAGTAAAGTTTGTACATATGTGTCCAATAAGTAGACAAGTCTCTTAAAAACTTAGTATGAAATGTCGAATATATGCAAGTCTTGTTTTAACTGGGTTCCACAAAAATGTTTTATCTATACATGACTAAATGTCCCCTGGTTCGTTCCTCATCACTACTGTAGACTCTGGTCGTTTAAGTTCCCTACTACTTGTAGTTGTATCAACTCTAGCATAACAAATGGAAGATGCATTCAATATTACATCAATTAGACAGTGATCTGGTACAAGATTTGATCTGTTTAACTCTTCATAGACTGTACCAAGAACACCTTTGAGTTCTAACTGATTTATACCAAAAGGGTTTAACTGTGGAAGAAGGAAAAGTGTGACATCAATCCTTGGTGGGTCGAGTTAGTGTAAAGCTCAGACCGATGTATTCAAGGGCCTTGGTGATGGTAATTGTGGAGCACTGGGGAGTGGTTTCCGTTTATGGTTTTGAGGGTCATAGAGATGCAAAAAGTTTGAAGACATTCAGAACCTAAACTCATTAAAGTGAACTGATGTTTGAACTCTGTGATTTTGAAGACTTTTCTGTTCTTGTGATTAGAAGACGACAACAATATACACCTAATTCTACGAAGCCGTCCACGTAAACCCGAAAGCCCACCCGGTGCTTTTCTAGTTTGTGTTTGCCTTTGCTTTCTAATAAGGAAAAATAATAAAAATAGCATAACTCCCTGATTTTGACTGGCTAAGATTCAACGGCCATTTTCCATCTTACAGACCCAATTCATGTCTTCTGTTTTATTCCAATACAAAACAGAGTTTTTATCTCCATATTCTTTTCCCACTGATTCTTACGATCGATCTAAAGAATCCACCAACTGTTTGTTGATTTCTGGGGAGAAACAAAGTCTTCATCTTTCTGTCTGGAGTAATGGTGGGTACTTGGCTTGTTGTTGGCTCACCGGTCATGGACTCACCAAGCGGTCCATGTTTATGTTTGGATGCTCACACGATCAGGAGCTCTTCGAGGACGAAGATCCTTGGCAGTGTAAGAAATCTGGAACTAGGAAGCTCCTTTACTGGCTCCCGCATTGTTTTTAGGCTTTCTCCGAAACGTGTGGCGAGAATTGCGAATCGAAGAAGCAAAAAGCTTGTGATTGTAAATGAGGATGTTGCTGGAAATTATGACGATACTTTCGGGGATGTCCAAAAGGTGAGAGCTTTATGCAATCTCTTGTTTTGCAAAGGGAGATTTGACATAGATTGACCTTCAAATTTTGCAGCAAATTGTTAATTACTTCACGTACAAAGCTGTGAGGACGGTTCTTCATCAGCTCTACGAAATGAATCCTCCCCAATACACTTGGTTCTACAAGTAGGTTTCTTATCTAACACCTCTCAAAAATCACTAAACTCGGTCATTATTGCCTTTTGGTCTAAAGTTTCTCCTTTTATTTCAACAGTCACATCGTATCAAACAGACCAACCGATGGCAAACGTTTCATCCGATCCCTAGGCAAGGTAAAAGAGTTAACTTTATAGCATCTAGTAAAAGCCATGACGCATTGGATCTAGTTGAACTAGTTTAGCTGCTCTTACTTTAGCTATAAGTCTACTATAAACTAGCCTCGGTGGCTAAGACTGAAACGTAGCAAACTGTAGTTGTATTGAGTTGATCAGTAATCTCTGAGTGAGAGCTGGATTGTTTAAGACATGTCTCTGGTTTGGTGATTTGGAACAAGAACTAACAGTTCCATAGCTCTGATCTTGTTGTGATCACACTTCAAATATGATTCATCCTTGTTGAATTCTGTATTTCTTTGTCTCGTCTTGACGACTTGTAGGAGAGTCAGGAGCTTGCAGAGAGAGTGATGATCACACGTCTTCACTTGTATGGAAAGTGGATAAAGGTAAATCGCCAGCTAAATCCAGCTCCTAGTTTCAGCTATGCTTTTTCCCTTGCAGCCATAGGAACCAGAAAAAAGCCTCAAAGATTGATGTTGTATAGTTTGTTGTGTAGAAATGTGACCATGGAAAAATATACCAAGACATATCAGATGAGAATTTAGCACTGATGCGTGAACGTCTGATGGAGACAGTGATATGGCCTTCCGATGATACAAACTCAGAGGTAATTGGCTGAAGAAGACTGTGCACACCGAAACATTTGCTTTGTCAATTTGCTTCACAGTTTTAGGACTTGAGTTTTTAGTTTGATTACATAATATTTAGTTCAAAGAGCTGTGTGTATATGTGTATTCTTGGCATGTACAATATCATCTTAGGGGAAAAACAATACCCTTCTTATGTTCTGGTACTTCCTCACTTATATCTTTTGCTCACACCTCTCTCTTTAACACAAACAACAGCTTGCAATCATAAAAATAACATGCATTTTGGTTACAACACACCAAATTCTTTTTCTTTGTCAACAACAAAGGGAAAGACAAAGATTGATCCGTAGTCTAAACACTATGCGAGATAATGTAACGAATTATCTGCGTAAATACATTTAATCATTTTGCGGAGTCACTTCGTGTTAAATTTACTAGTTAAGATTGAATAAACAAAAACACAACCTATTTTGGCAAATTAGGATTCATAATTTTGGCTATCTAGCAAATTGCTCTACTTATTTCTACTTTGATAAAAATATATTTTGTTTTTTTTGTTAATATTGGGGCACAATTGGCCGACCTATTAGGCAAGTTCCCATATAATATAACTGGTAGAAGTGGACTCTGATGTGCAATACGTTTGCTTTTTGTGGATTTACCCCTGCCACTAGATTAAAAGATCACTTGCAAAAAAAATGTTTGTTTTCAGTAAATTAAAAAATACAATATTCATTGAAAATTCTCATACAAAGAAAATATAAAAATTAGTTAACCAACCAATTTTGAGTTTTACCTTCAAAGGTAACACACTAATACCAAAGAAAGACATGATTAAAGTAAAATTACGGTTGGTCCGAATCGGAACACCTGGCGTCTTAACAGCTCCAGAACGGTTTTGAACAAACGATATCAGCATTGTCCCTCTCACTCAAACAGGACACGAAGCCACGCCGAAATTCATGGCGAAAACTAGCATTTTTGCAGCTTTGCCTCTCACCAACTTCGATGTACCGTCGCTGTTCCGTGTCAAGAACACTTCGCTTATCAGTTTCAACGAAACTCATCTTCTCCGACGATCGAATTTGACTGGCATCGTAATTAGATCTTCGACTCCAAGACGAATTGGGTCCGTCTCATGTTCGTCGGTCACGGACGAAGCTTCTTCTGAAGAGCTTCAAGTTCAAACCTTGTAATTCACCTATCTGTCCTCTTTCTGTACATGACTATTGGACTGATCTTTCTGATTTTATCTACATATTGATAAGAAATGTTGGTGTTATCAGGACATGGAATTGGAAAGGTTATTCCATAAGGTATCAGTGTGCTGGAACTAGTGGCCCTGCCTTGGTCTTAGTTCATGGTTTCGGTGCTAACAGGTCAAACTCATTTCTCATTACCACCACACTAATTTGCTCATAGGTATCATTACCATATTGTTGCTTCTTATTCTTTGTAAAAATCTCTCAAAACTCTTCGAAAGCATGCTCTTTAGTTGAGGTTTTGAATTCATGATCAGGGAATTAAGAACCTTAGTTTCAACAGTCACATGCTTTTGTTTTGTTATCAGTGACCATTGGAGGAAGAACACACCGATTCTAGGGAAATCACATAGAGTGTACTCAATCGATCTTATTGGATATGGATACTCTGATAAACCGAATCCTAGTGAGTTTGGAGGGAAACCCTTTTACACTTTTGAGACATGGGGTGAGCAACTCAATGATTTCTGTCTGGAGGTAGTCAAAGATGAAGCCTTTTTCATATGTAACTCTATCGGAGGTAGAGCTTTGAAGTTGCAATGCTTTTGGTTTTAAGCTTTTTGTACCCTTTTGATTCATTAGTGATAAAGGAGATTGATGTTCATTAGGAGTTGTTGGTCTTCAGGCAGCAGTATTTAAGCCTGAGATATGCAGAGGGCTTATGCTTATAAACATATCTCTCCGCATGCTTCATATCACGAAACAACCAGCTATTGGAAGACCATTCATCAGATCATTCCAGAACTTACTTAGGTAATGAAAATCCTTGCCCCGTTGTATACATTATCTAAGATCCTGTTGGTAAATCATGTTGGTCTCAGGAATACTCCTGTTGGTAAATTCTTTTTCAAGACCATTGCTAAACCAGATGCAATAAGAAGCATTCTTCAACAGGTATTGATTGTCCAGCCAAAATGATATGATTTCTATGTTTTGTGTTGAGCTTAAGGAAAGTTTGTTTATTTTTGTGAATCTGCAATTAGTGTTACCATGATAGCTCGCAAGTAACAGATGAATTAGTTGAAGCAATTCTGCGTCCAGGGCTTGAGCCTGGTGCAGTTGATGTCTTCCTTGAATTCATCTGTTACTCCGGTGGACCACTTCCAGAAGATTTACTTCCACTGGTCAAGGTTCGTTACTCTGGTCTTCTCCTTGATCATAGTTAAAAGTTAAAGCTTAGTCTAAGTTCTTTAATTGTTGCAGTGCCCGGTTCTGATTGCATGGGGAGAGAAAGATCCATGGGAGCCAATAGAACTAGGACGAGCATATGGCAATTTTGATGCTGTTGAAGACTTTGTTGTTCTACCTGAAGCTGGTCACTGCCCTCAGGTCTCTATCTGCCACATTCTGAAGTTGGAATTATAACAAGTAACCTTTGTTATTTTCTAATTATTTATCTTTCTGTAAAATTTGCAGGACGAGAAGCCAGAGATTGTTAACCCACTCATCGAATCATTCGTTGCAAGACATTGAAAGTCCAAAACAACCAATGCTTTAGACATTTGATCTTCTACATTTTTGTATATCTGTACAGAAACACATTTTGTGATCCAGCATGAATACACAGGAGTAGATTATGTATAAAATACTGGGATCCTATTTGAAAGCTGATAAGAGAAAATGAGCAACAGTTTTTATCAGCTTCCCAACCAACACGACACGACCTTTCCATATCAATAGCAACATCCTCTCTTGCTCTGATACATTCATGTCGCCTGTACACACAACCACAGTTCTAGACCCTTCAAACGTTTGTTGTTGGTGAAGCAATATTGACCCCCAAGTACTTGTCTAGTACATTCTTATAGGCCTGTAGATAACAAAAGTAAATTAAATTTCATGTCCAATTGAATCTTCAAAGACTTTGGTAATAATTCTATTTTGCAGCAACTAGTCAGACATCTCGCGCTAGAAGTGACATATCCCGAGTTGAGAATGTGAATTTCATGTTAACTTTATCTATGCAAACATTAGGCTGATGCCAAATTATCTATATCCTGCAAAGCGATGCTAGAGATTCATCTAACCGGGTTTATGCAAATATCAGCACGATGCTAAACATCTCTCTGCACTAAGTTAATGGTGTGTCACACTCGACAAACTGATGCAAGAGAACATACCTGAAATGCAAAAGCCTCTTTTCTACTTAAGATTAAATCCATTGCAGCTGACTCATCATCGAAAGCACCATAAAATTCTCGAAAGAATTGGTTCCTAAGAATTGGAAAGGAAAAAACGAAGACAAATAACAAATTATCCTCCAGTTTCAAAATATGGAAATAAAAACACAGCAAGTGTTCAGAACAAACCTATCTTCTTCACCAGTTTGATCAATCTCGTCAAACTTCTGTGTTAGAACTTCCGCAGCAATGGGTGAGAGCATGTGGAGTATTAACGCTTCTAACGTTCTTGGGAAATAACGCTGAAATAAGTTGCATGATAGCAGCACATCAATCCAATTATTGTTTTATTTAAATATTCCATTTGACTAAAAAAAATCTCCATTCTGAACAAAATCCTATTGTCTTATATTCAACTAGAGATGAGGCTACAAAAATTTTTAGGGTCACCTAACTCCAGCTATAGTGATACCATGTGAGGTTAAATACAGTAAGGTAATGCATTTAAGAGTAAACTTACTGCCATTGCAAGGAGAACATCATGAAGTCTAGATGCTTCAAGATTCCAAAGCATACGGGCAACGTGATCATCTTCTAAACAAGACAATGCATTCACCTGAATCTTGCTTTTGTTACTTTCTGGAGCTGGGTCTGAACAACTGGGTGAAGTGTGTTGCAATCCCTTACTTGTATCAACAGCATTTACATGGTCATGGACTAAGGAAATAAGCTCATGAAGTGCCTGGCTAGCAGAAGGATCTAGATCATGCAACGACTTTCTTTCGCGCAATGTGCCAGGGCCTCTCTTGATGCTTTCATTTTCTGAGTTATTATTCCCACCTGCAGTCATTCAGTCACTGGCCAAGTCAGACAAACAATAATGGTTTCTTTCAGATTTACACCACTAGGGTCTTATTACCTGCCATCCCAATATGAGATTGGTCAATATGCTCAGTCAATTTCATATCAGTTGATGAAGGCTTCGAAACTAACAGGCTCTGTCAATATTCATGTTCTACGGGTAAACAGAAGGTAGAGAGCATGGTAGATGCAAGCAAAGGTAAGATGACAAAACATACACTTTTTACTTAAAATCAGAGTGGGTAAGAAATATATCATAATTCCAACAATCTTTACTGATGAGACAGAAGAACTTACACACCATTTCTCTGTCTATCAATCTTAATACATGACACAAGATCCAGGAACATGCAAGCAAAAATAAGAACAGAAGTAAGCCACAAAACAAAATGATAATGCCAAATGATATACTGTATAAGAATTCAAGATTTGTAATGAGACCTTCTTGTGATTCGGCGCAGATAATATGAATCCATATGTTCAGGCATGTTAGACATAGTGGTCGATTGCCACCAAAAGTTGACAGCTACAGTCAGCTCATCACTATCCACCTGATGGAACCTACATACGTAAAATTACACTCGGCCAGAATTAATCCAACGACTTGCCTACTAAATGTTTTCGCATCAAACCTATTCTTACGTAAATCGTCAAAGCTTACAAATCATTTTTCCTACTCAAAGAATTTTTTTTTGTTAGCGCGATTCCAAGTCTTTCTGACAAATAGAGTATACTCACCAACCTTCAGGAATGAATACTGCATCGCCTGAGTTAAGAATAACCTCCTGTGACTGCTTGAGGGAATGCTCTGCTCTTGGATAATCAGAAAAATTTCGAGTTTCTAGACCAACCGAACTACACGAACAACAAAAATCTCGTAAATAAACACTGGCATGGAAAAAATCATTGAACTTTTATAATAGCTGCTAAGGTGCATTAGTTGAAGCATGCGATCAGGTTATAACCACAAAGCAAATCATATGGAAAGTCTGATACCTATGATTTGATGCTTCTCCGTATATAGGCATAGGATAGAGTGAGGGACTGGCGGAAGGGGGCCACAAGACAACTGTTGATTATTTCAAATGTTGAAATTAATATAGATGTAAGAAAGCAAAAAACATATAGTAAAATCACTAAATTCGTCAATATTCCAGATGAACCTTAAACTGACTTCAAAAGAAATTACTTAGTCATTCTTTAAACCACATGCCTTATCTTTCTGTGAAGTAATTTCATTTACACTAGGCCATACTTTACCAATTTCTTTCCACTAATAACAGAATAGCATAAACAACTTCTTGACAGTTTAACAAGAGGGAAAACAATGGGTTAACCTTTTTTACGCCCTGAAACTACACATAAAAGGTTATGGTGTGGATCATAGTGAGTACTTGATCGAGCTTCTGCAGAATTCATCCAAAAGTTGATAGAAGACAGTGACTTTGACCCTAAAAGAGTGGGCTGTATCGATTCAGATAGTTGATGTTAAAAAAGTTCAAGTAAGCAGCTCCAATGGAAACAAGAGTTGAAGGAACTATGCATACCATCTGGATGTCTTGTCTCAAAATTTTGAGTTGAACCTTTTCCTCTTTCTCATCATTCAGAATTGGAAACTGGAAAAAAATGCAGAGATTAAGTACGTTCAACACAAGAGAATAGCATGGGCAAGAAATCAAGATAAATTGGTGAAATCATAGATCATTGGAAGATCATAACTGAAGAGCAAGTGTATTCATACACCAAAGGCACAAAGACGAAAAAATGAATATCATCTGAACCTGTGCTAGGTATATTTGTCCAGGAATGTAATCCTCAGGCATAGAGCAATTAGGCATAGGAGTTAAATCTGCAGACTTAGCATCAACATTAGAATCATCTCCTTTGCTTCTCATATGCTGCTTGCAGAATCTAATAAAATTCAAGAACGGCAATGATACCTACAGGACACAGGAAAACATATGCAAAAATATTGTAATGGATACAAGAAAGATACTTTAAAAATAAAAGCAGAAACAATCAGGGCTCAAATCAGCTAAATTTCTGCTAGGTTTCAGATGCAACAATATTGTGAATTAGATGACTTGGCCAATAAAAGAACTGAGAAATAGAACTTACCCTCTCATGGCTTCTGATATCACCATTGAAAATGGGAGCTGTCCTCGTAAGCATTGCCTCCACCTCAACTGAACCTGCACGTTCCTTCATAAAATCCAATGAACGCATAAGATAAACAATCTCTCGATGTCAAGAAAAAGGAAATGGAATCCAAATCAAGTGAAAGGTACGTAAGAACAAACCTCTAGATACTCGAGGCCCTTGTTGAATGGATTCCACTTATGATAGGCATCCCAGTCACTAGCACATCCTCTGAAAACCTTGAGAAGAAGAAGGAAGCAATTAAGAATCACTGACGAAAACCATATTCATCTGGAGAAAAGGAAATAGAGATACTCAAGTAAATTACTGCAGGAAAATTGGTGCGCTCGACAGTAGATTCAAAGTCGGCGGCAGAAGGAACACTCTCAAAGCTTTGAATTTTCGGAAACTCGCATCCCGTCGGCATATTTTACCCTACCGGCGGTGATGATTTTGTCAGGAATCAATACTTTTAAAAGTCAGTAACGGCCAATGTAAGACGTTTTTGTAGAGAAGACGATCAACAACGACGACAACAAATATTAACCTAACCCAAATAAGAAAATGGGCCGAAACTGCAAAAGCCACTAACTATCACATATTCCCTCTGTTTCTTTTTATAAGTTGTGCTTTTCTTTTTACAAGTTATTTTGCTTGACTGTAATATTACTTTTTAAATAAAAAATTAGTTTAATTTAACTTTTAACTTACTATTAGTTTAATTTAATTTTTAACTTACTTTTTGTCTTGGTTTTGTAAAACAACTTATATTATGAAACAAAAAAACCTACTAAAACAACTTATATTATGAAACGGAGGGAGTATCATTTTACATATCCATTAAAGGTAATATTACAGTCAAGAGAGAAAGAAAAAGAACAATCGAACAAGATGAATGTTATTTACATGACTTGTCTAACTCTAATCCCATAGCAAAATAAACCATAAAAGGATTCTCTTTATGGAACTCCTCTTTGATGAAAATGATCTGGAGAGCATTTGGTCAAGCTGTTAATTTTGTGTGTTGTCTTAAGTGTTTGTACTTTTGTTCTACATTAAACAGTCTCCAGCTTTCTCCAAAGTCTTTAGACAAGACCAGCTTCAGAGCATCCACTCCTTCGGCTAATGCTTCATCAATCTATTCGAGAAAAACACAACAGATAAGGAGCCATAAATCCTTTACTAATGGTGATAAAGCCACAATCTTTCAATGTCAATGGAGACTCGAAGACAAACCTTTTCACGAGCTGGAACGCTGAACTTCTGTAACAAGAACGCCTTTGGGTCCATTTGTCCCGGAGGCTTTCCAATTCCTTCTCATTGTTGGATGATAATAATAATGTATCGATTTAGAACCAACAATCTTTATGAGGGAGAGAAAGTGTTAAGTGGGAAAGAGGTCCAAACTAACCAATTCGCAGCCTTGCAAATTCCTTATTCCCTCGGAAATGGGACATCACGCTTTTTAACCTGGAAAGAAGACAAAAATAATAACTACCATATAAAGTAAGGGTAATGATACACAAAACAAGTATAAACATAAGAGCTTCCATGTGGTGATTCACACATATGATGATGATCCATACTACGGTCTGAAAAATGTGCCAGAAATTGTCTTGCAGGAACCATGGAAAACTTAAAAACGTTATTGATGATGTCTGTTTTACACATGACCGCAGCCTATTCATACCCGTTGTGGCAGCCATGGCCCCCTTTTTCTTGAAGACGAAGAACACCAGATGGCAGTTGCATGTCATCGTGCACCTATATCACCAAATTCCAGAATACTAACGGAAGTAAGTGTCTTTTAGTATAGAAATTGTAAAAATGGTCTGCATTGAGCCAGATTAGTAAGAGGATTACCACAAGCACACGATTGAGAGGTAACTTGTAATAAGCCGCCAGAGGTCCAGTCTGATCATTTAGAAATGCATAGTTACTAACACAATCAACCAAAGCTAAGAAGCTACAGAATTAAGCAACATGGTCGATAAAAATAAATAAATGCAGCTAATATAGTTGGAAAAATAGGTACTTGGCAAACAAATGATTTTAATGACCATACATCTGAAGTTTCATGAATCATCAGGATACATCTACTTTTCTGCACAACCTGGTTCTCACAATTTCATATGCCTAGATGCTATAATCCACACAAATGTTGTCTCATACTAAGAATTGGAGAAGCACATTACTGATTCACCACTTAAGTTCATGTAGGTTTGTGGCTTTGCCAGGATAACAGGAATATCGTCCACGTAACCTAAGAGGAGACAACACAAAATCGAAAGCTCTTAGTTCAACATCAAACCATTACAAGAGAAAGGAAAAAATGTCATGTTACTTCATACCTTGTCCCATTATGGCCTTGAAATTTACCAGGTTCATCTGAATTCCTACTGACTTAGCAAAAACATCAATCATTTCGAACCCAATCTGCAGCATTTCCAAACAAAGAGCAGACATCTAAGATATTTGAAAATCAACACAAGCAGATAAATTGCATTATCGCAAATAATAGTTTGGTACATTGTGTCTGGTCCCTTTATATTTGTCGCCCGGATTGCCCAAACCTATAAACAGCCATGGCCGATGAACAGAAGTGCAGTAGCAACGCCTTGACACCATACTCAGCATACCTCAAGAATTGCCCAGCAAATCAAAGTTGAAAACTTCTCAAGTCTCAATTTCTAAATCCTATTTCCACAAGCAAGCAATCTGAAAAAGAGAATAATACAAATTAAATTAAGATTAATGGGATAGAATAACTCATCGGGACTGATATAACTCACCACGAGGAGCAAAGATAGAATAAGAGGTTTGAGAAACAGACGGAGACGTAACGATTTAGGCAGAGCTGGCGAGCAGAGACGATAAACTGAAAAAAGAGGAAACAGAGGACGACTCAATGTTTACTGGGAAGCAGGGGTTTTAGATTCTGAAATGCTAATTTGACCCAAGCAAATAAAATTGATCTGAAACGCCCACAAAAAAGAATTGTTCCGGACCAATTTGTTATAAAATATGTATAAATATTTTATAATATTATGTTATGTATGTTTAAAAGCTTATTATATATATATATATATGAAACCGTAAAAGAGGATGAGAGATGAGAGATGAGAGATGAGGGATGAAAGATGAGAGATAAATGTATCTTTTTTTATTTTATTTTTTTCTTGCATAAAGGTGTGATCATACATGATATGGTAACTCATATATATATAGGATTGGGGAGATAACAATGAAGTAAAAATAATATAATATTGTAGATATTTTTATATAGGTAATTATTATAGCTAGGTATCTATAACACTCCCCCTTAATTACCTATCATTAATTATGTATTACACACTGCCTCATTAAAAACTTTATCATGGAAAAACCCAGTGGGATAAAAATCATGATGAGGGAAAAAGAGTACACTGACATAATCTCCCCCTGAAATAATGAATGTCATAAATTTCGTAGTTGACGCATCTCGATATTATGAACATGTTTTCTGAATGTTGTAGTAGGAAGCGCCTTTGTGAATAAATCAACTGCATTGTCTGCTGATCGAATATACTGANACTGCATTGTCTGCTGATCGAATATACTGAATATTCACTTCTTGATTCTTCTCAAGTTCTCGTGTGT
>OVBA01006055.1:1878-18058 GCA_900406435.1 Lepidium aucheri
ACCAAACTAAATTTACGTAATTAGAAGTAATTTTGTCAAACACTAAATAACCCAACTAAGCTCTACCAAAGCTCAACCAAGCTCTACCAAAGATCAGCCAAGCTCTACCAAAGATAATCCAAGCTCTGCCATAGATAAACTCTACCAAACTCTACCATACTATAAACAAAACCCAAAAAATTAACCAAAATCTACCAAATGACAAACTAACAATCGAGACTAAACCCAGAAAATTTAAACCCTCAAACATAGAATACAACATTTACCTTTACCAAATATTGACTTGAATCTCTAGATCTGTAAGTTTTAGGGTTAGAAATCTCTCAAACCCTAAGAAAAACAAAATCAAAATCAATATGTTGAAAACCCATTTCGATTCGGTCAAAACTATACGATTTGGAGATCAAAATCACAAAACATACAGTGTATCATCTTCTATTTGAAGTTTGAAATCGTGGAAATAGAGAAAGACGAAGAAGATGTTGCGAAAAAAGGAAGAAGAAGAGGAGGAAGTGGAAGAGGAGGAAGAAGAAGAGAAGAAGAAGAAAAATAAGAAGAAAAGGAAGAAGAANAGAAGAAGAAGAAAAATACGAAGAAAAGGAAGATGTACGTGAAGTTTTTTGTGACTTTTCCCACATCTTTTTTTTTGTCCAACTTTTTGGAGACTATTTGAGTCATTTAGGTATAATTGTAGACTATTTGAGTAATTACTTCTTAATTTTTCTCAACTTTGCTCAACTGCTTCTACAAGATAAACAACTTCCAAATCATGATAAAAGTATACTTGCTCTGAGTTCATTAACAAGTTGGACATTATTATTGCGATTCTCATGATTATTTGGATTTTTTTCCTAAAATCACATTAGTTTAGGGGTGGAGGGATTGTACCACATGAAACTTGAATCTATATGTCTAACACCACTTCAAACTTTTGAAATATGATAACTACACAAAAAAATTTTATTCAGGTTATATCAAAATTTTGGCTTTAATTGGTAAGGCTTTTTGTTGAGCATAATGCTCTTGTTGGAACCAATCATATTAGTCTATTTTAAAATCCTCAAATATGATTGATTCCCAGAAGAGCATTATGCCTAACAAAAAACTTTACCAATCAAGGCCTTTGAATCGGGTTGTAACCACATAAGAACTTGAATTTTAGTCTGTAACTCAAAAATAACAGAAATAAAGTTGCGTTTTAGGAAAAAATGATTATTTTAATATATATATATTAAAATAATGATTTGATATGTATTAAAAATAATTTCAGATATACTTTATATTATATTATTAACATTTTAATTTGTTAAACTATAAGTATATTCATTTTATAAATATAGAAAAAAATATTATCAGAATCTAATTATTTATCAATTTGAAGTTTTACCAATTTTTCTTTTTTTCATCTTCCAACATTTTTATTTTTACATCTTCGTTGTTCTCCATCTACTCATTTTAAATAATGGTTTCATTTTTGATTTTTATGATTTCGTCTTTAGTTTACTTAGTTTAAATGATAGTTTCAATAATTTTGCTTAATATTTTATCCTCCATAGGCCGTTCTACTTTGTTTTTTTACCCTTATAATTAATTTGTGTTCAATAATCTCATCAAATCATTCTCTATCATTACTTTAAACTCTCTTTGTCCCAAAAAAAAATAAAGAATCTTAAATCAAAAGGTGATATATAAAGATTCTCATACTGTTTTTTCTAAATTTATAAAAATACTTATTGGTTTGACATATTTAAATCTAATAAATTAGTTTTAAATATCTTTAAAAATATTTTTTTAAACATATGAAATCATTTTTTAAAGAGTAATTTGATTCAATACCTCATTTTAAACTAATAATTAAGCATTTGCCAATATCTATTATGTGTAGGTTTTTTTCCTCAAAGTATGACCAATTTGTCCATACTTCCCTTCATCTTTCTCTCTTCTCTTGTTCTAACATTTTCTTCTCTCTTTCCTGTCTCTTCTCTTCCTCTCTCTTTTCTCTTTCTCTTATAACGATTTCCTCTCTTCACCTTCTCTCTCTTTTTCTTTTCATTCTCTAAAATTCAGATGATCTCTTCCAAAATCATTTGAACGGCGGCGAAGTGGCAGAGGAAAAGAGGTTGTGGTTGCAGCAGAGACGAGCTTCTCCCTTTTCATCCTCTTCTTTCATGTCTCTTTTCCCTCTCTTTTTTTTCTTCCTCTTATCGTATTTGAAATCATGAAGTTTTGGAGCTCTATTTGATATTTAAGGTTTCAGGAAATCGAATACTTAGGTGAATCTACAAATTTTTGATTTTGAGTACTTATTACCTTTTGATCTCGATCTATTACCCTTTGATTGTGATTTTGAACTTGAATACACTCTCCGCTCTAGACTACACGCTAAGATTTTAGTCCCTTGAGTTTTGTTTTGTTTTTTGTTTCGGTTAGTACCCTGTACTCAATGTTGTAGTCGCTAAACTATAGTCCTCTCCATTTTGTAGGGTTCATTTTGTGGATGCTAAATATGGTCTTACCCTCTTTTCTCGTAGTCGCTAAGTCTTCTGATTACTATAACTTTGCCCTATTGCTTTCGTATCTGCATACTATGTCTGCTCGTAGTCGCTAACTATATTTGTACCTCATGGTTGTTCTTAGGTAATTGTCAGATTATGTGAAACTAAGAGTATGATCGTATAAAGAAGAAGGATCTTCAGTGGATTCCCGATTTGTTTGATCGAGATGGTGACATCTGTTAAGTGTTGGTGGTTGCAACAATACGATAGCAAAACTGCATTTATGGTAGTGGAGTGGTTGGTGTTGGTGGTGGTGATGATGTCGGTAATGGAATTGATGCTAAATTTATTAACGACCAATCTATAAGTTAGCAAATACTATATATGTCACTCAGATATACATGTTAGCATATTAAAATACACGTTAATATATACTTTATCTACTAATATATGTGTTAACGTATTCATATAAATGTTAACATATGTTTTATCTAGCTAAAATATGTGTTAGCGGGTAATATATATGTTACTGGGATAACATATCCGTTAACAGGAACTATGTAACTCAAACTTTACCATGTACATGCTTCTGTACCATCTAACTCATTGCTTACCATTTATAATTTATGTAACCCGGGTAGTGTATATAAGTCAGTGGGTAATATATGTGTTACGTGGTATATATTTTGTTAACAGCTAATAAATATACTAATATGTACTATATATCTTCGCATATAATATATGTGTTACCCGGTAAACTTTATATTATCGGGTAACAATCCGAGATAGAGCATTAAATGATTTGGAAGACAATTTAGTCATTTACCATAGTGATACATGGGTACTCACTTAATTATAAAAATCCAATGGGTATTTGCTGGGTTTTGGTTTTGTTTGTGTATATTACACCAATTCACTCTTATTTTAATATATAAATTAGAATAGTTTTCTTTAAAAACACAACTTTACTACTATTTTATTACGTAAAATGGGACAAATGGCAAAGAAGTCCGGGCCTCAAACAAAGCTAACTTTGCAAACAAATTTGCAATGAAATATAAATCTCTCCTAATAAAATTTAGCGCAGTTGAGATAAATGAAGAGGCAAGTAGGTGAATGTCCTTTATCACGCCATAAATTTTTTTAATCTGAGAGTTATTCTTCATCGCATGAACTAGTTGAAGTGACTCCAAGAACATTACAAGCTATGTTGCTCAAATTTCTTTTGCTGTAGAGATTCTGGTGAGCATAGTTCTCCCTTCTGCTATTAGCGGTGAATTGATGAAGTTTGATGCAGCTCCATTAACATAAATCTTAGTTTCATCTGGTCCTTTGATGTTCCAACCAAACCCAGCAATTTTAGATTCCGAGTTCCAAGCCCAATCTGTAAACAGAATATGTTTTCCGATGGTGGAGAGAAAATCTCTTTAATCCATATAAGTTCATGTATACTCCTTTGGTGATGCTTCTTGAGCTTGATGCCATTCATTGGCTTCGTCACCCCTTTACAGATTGTTTGTCTTTATTGGAGTATCTCTTTTTTAAGATTAACTAGTTTCTTGCTTTACAGATCAACCAACGAATCTATGGAAATAGAGGTCCCTGGCTCACTAATGTTGGTGGTAAGGACAAGCTCGATTGCCAAATGAGAGCTTCTGTAAAAGAGTTAAAATTGCCTGGTTTGATGTTAATAGCCAGACTAATTGAGAATAGTCATAGTGAAGGAAAGTATGCTCTAGAGTCTCGAATTCACTGCAACAGATACAACACGTATTTTCAGAGATATTTCTAGATTCCAAAGCTTCTCCAACCGGTAACTCCTTGTAATTCTCCATAAAAATAATTTTAACCTTGAGGGATATCTTCTGATTCCAGATTTCCTTCTTCTAGTCAATATTTTGCATTTCCTCTATGGGTTCCTCTTTGTTTAGGAATGATTTTAATTCTGCATAATACCCTGATTTATAGGTATACTCTCCTTATTTCATGTGCAACCATATGTAGGTATCACTTGCTCCGAGTTTGCTTTGCTGAATGGCTAGAATCTCATGTTTATAGAGAAACAGCACTTCGTATATTTTATTGACATCCCACACAAAACTTTGAGGGATTGGAGATGTTACTAAGTTGGACCGATAGGTCTCTTCAATACCTCTAATGATAGTTTGTCATCTCCCCACACCAAGGTGACTTTTCCATCTCATATTGCTTTCTCGGTATGCATTTGAATGCAGAGATCAGTGTTTTGCATTGTAGTAAGCATTTGTTAGGAGCGTACTTTCCCAGCAATACTCGTGCTAAAAGGCTCTATGGATTTTTCAGCAGCCTCAAGGGATTCTTCCCCAGCAAGACGTTATTAAAGGAAGTTACCTCTCTAAACACAGTTCACCATTTTCCTTGTGAGCTGTAAGTTTTTTCCATGCTACCCAACACATTGTCCTTTCTCTTGAACTTGCATCTCACTAAAATATAGTTAGGGTAGATTGAATTTGGTTACATAGTATCTTGGGTAGTTTGAAACACATCATTGTGTAGGTGGGAATAGCTGATAAAATTGATTGCAACATGACTAATTTCCAGCTAGTGATAGTCGCTTGGTAGCCCAACTTGGAGCTTTCTTTTTAATTCTTTCCATTATGGAACTGAAAATATCACACTTTTTCCTTCCAAAATGTTCTTGTAGGCCTAGATATTTCCCATTGCCTGATAACTTGTGAATTTCCAATCTCTGTTTCGTGTTTTCTTTGCCTCCATATGGTGTTTTTGATGCAAATATTATCACTGATTTGTCTTTATTTATCATTTGACATGAGGCTTGCTCGTATTTCTACAAGATTTTTATAAGAGTGTCATAACTTTTCGAGTCCGCTTTGCAGAAAAAGACTGTATCATCTGCAAAAAGAAGGTGATCAATGATTGGCCTTAGTTTGGCCACTTTGATTCCCAGTAAGCTTCTTTTGTCTTGGGCTGCTTGGTAAATGCCACAGAGCACTTCACTTGATAGAATAAATAGGTACGGCAATAGAGAATCTCTCTGGAAAATACCTCTTGTTGGAATCACCTCATCTCTAGCCTCTCTGTTTATGAGGTAAGTAAATGATCCTGTAGAAATACAATGCACAAGCCATTGTATCCAAACTGAGTGGAAACCTAATCTTGTGAGTACACTTTCAATGAAAGACCATTCCATTCAGTCATACACCTTACTCATGTCCATATTTACCATGATTGCACACCGTTTTTTGTAGTTGACTGTTTGAGATAGTGTAGAGTCTCGTGTGTAATCAGCAAATTACGGATATGGCCCTTCCTTTCAAAACTGCTAGATTGATTCTCTGAGATAATACTCTTTAAAACCAGTTGTAACCTTTTGGAGATGAGTTCTGAAATTATGTTGGAGGTTACATTGCATAATATAATGGTTCTGTAATCAGCTACCTTCCTAGGATTTGCTATCTTTAGAATCAGCCTAATCTTTATTACTATTTTTAAGTTACAAAACTATAATTTCAAAACTTTATGTGGTTATAAAATGGAATGTAAATAATACGGATGATAGTTTAAAAACAATATCATTCTCTCTTTGGATGCGAAAAAAATGGCGACTATGCAAACCTCTAATCGACAGTTACTCCGGTCAACTGATTGGTGTTTCTACTCATTAATGGTAATTTTTTCAGGCCAAGACATCTCAATCGCTCTGCGTTCCTTTATTTATGCATGTGTCTTTCTCCAATCTATTTTTCTTCACCACAATTTCAGTCTGTTTCGCGCTGAAAATTTGAAGATGTCTAGTACTCTACGAAAATCACTTCAAGACATTACTCTAGGACTTGGTGATGATGTTGTTGATCTTAACCCTCTGGTGTGTAATGTCGCAGCGAACGAAACTCAACACAGCCTGATTTCCAAACTGGTGAATGTCCAAAAACAAAACCTTCATGCAATGCTCCATACTCTGTCGCGTGTCTCAGGAGTCGATGTTGAAGTTACGGGTTAGATTTTGGAGAATTGCTATGTCCAATTTCTCTTCCGCTTAGATGCATCTCCGGAATCGGTGATAAGGTGTGGTTCATGGTATTTCAACGAGTGGATGATCATTGCTTAGTAGTCAAATTCAATTCAGGTTGATGAGGATTTGAATATAATACCCTTTTGGATACAGGTATCCCTTTGCATTACCTTATGCTTTGGATGGTCACACACATTGGTGTAACGCTTAGAAACATTATTGAGACTGATTTTGCGGTCAATGGCTCAGAGATGGTGGATTAGGTCTATGTGAAGTTGATAGGGAATGTAGCTAAACCTCTGCACTTCCAACATGTATTTAGCTTTGGGGATGAAACTCCAATTCTTAAGTTTTGCTATGAGAAAGTACGCCTGCTTTGCTCCACATGTGGGATGCTTTGATATTTAGTGAGGTGAAAAAAAATTTTGAGTCTGGAATGATGCCTCGAGATTGGAAACATAGCACTCCATATTTGATACCAAAGACTAATCTTTCTATTACAATGAAAGACTTTTGTCCCACTAGCCTTTGCAACATCTTATATAAGATTATCTCGAATTCACCATTTGCAGTTTTTCTTCCTGCATCTTATATGTGAAGCTCAAGCGGCCATTGTTACCAGGAGGCAAATATTAGATAACGTTCCCGTTGTGCATGAAGTCTTTCATTCTTTGCGGGTTCATCCCCAGCCATCACGAAATTATATAGCAGTTAAGACGGATGTTAGAAAAGTGTATGATCGTCTTGAATGGGATTTTTTAGAGGCTGTATTGCAGAGAAAATGATTGACATATTGCTAGATCCAATGGATTATGTGTTTGTATGGTCTCTTTTTCATATCAACACTTTGCTACATCTCGTGGTTACGCCAAGGTGATCCTCTTTCCCATTATCTCTTTATATTGTGCTCTGACGTTCTGAGCCACTTCTCTATCTGCACAATAAAAAAATCAGTTACCCGGATTACAAATGGGTCGTAGAGAGACCTCGCCTGACTCACTTATTGTTCGCAAATGATTCTCCATCTTTCGTCAAAACAGGTCGGAAAAGATCTCAATCCTCCTATGGCTAGCAATCACTCTAGTATGATTGTGAACTTTTAAAGTAAGAAATGCAATATAGGATTGGTGATGGGAGTCAACTTCTATTGATTTGGATGTGTGGTTAGCTACAACCCCGCCAAGTAGACGTGCCAAGCTGAGCACATGTCTCCGGGCTTCGCCAAACTCGGTCTATAGTGGGGCAGATCTGGACATATATTTTTAACCCATTTAAAAAGTAGGCCTTGCAGACAGATCAGTTATGGATAACAGGTTTAGCAGGTTTTGTCCGCAGATTTATGGGTCAGCCCGCGAGTTATGTGTTATTTAAAAAAAAAACAGTACATAGGTTATTAAAACCTTAAGTTCACATAGTTATTAAATAGTTTTTATTATTAATGTTCTCAAAACTATAGTTTAAAACCAATCAAAACCTTTTAAAAATATTTTTTCTGAAAGAATAGATAATCAAGATGTTTTTTTTGCCGGGGTAGAAATTCATAATTTTGTATATTGTTCAACATGATACAAATATTACTTGAAATTTGTCAATAATTTTTTTAAATCAAATATAACAATTTTACTTATTTTTTAACAAATTTATATGTTATTTTCTCAATAAAAAGGTAAAGTTTTTTCAATATGTTTAATATCAATATATATTTGACAATTATGTATTTTTCATATCAATAAAAAAATTAAGTTTTTATTTTTGGTTATTTAAGCTTAATATCATTATTATAAATATTTTTAAACAAATGAATTCAAAATGAAATATTAAAAAAGTAGCTCGCAGGCTGACCTGCTTGTCCGTCAAATTTAGTGTGATGGGCTTGGACATTGTTTTATGGACTGCGGTCCTAACAGACCAGTCCGCTACGGTCATACAAAAAATTGTTCTCCATGGACAGCCCAGATGGTCGCGGGCGGCCCACTTGACACCTCTAACGCCAAGGTAACCACGTTTACTCCCTTCTTATGATCTGTCTGAAAGTATCTTAGTGGATTGATGAAGAACAACATTGGGATCAAACATGCTTAACTGTGATGATTGATGAGGCGGATTATCCTCATATTTTTAAAATTTTCTTACCCCACTTTCCAGCACCTGATCCACCAATATGGAGTTATACGTTGCATGGTAATTTTACTGTTAAGTCCGGCTATTGCTTGTCTCGCACTATAGTTGGTAATAATTCAATGCAGCACCTTTATCCTTGTTTCTGGATTTAGCTACTGGTTTATGGAAGCTTCCAATTGTTTATAAGCTCAAACATTTCATTTTGCGTCTTGTTTCCAGAGCTTTGGCTACTTCACAGAATCTAAGTAAGCACGGTATTCCTTCTAATATTACTTGTATGTGGTGTTGTACGGATCTAGATATCGATGACCATTACTTCTACACCTATGAATATGTGAAAGTAGTTTAGAGACTATCTGGCATTCCTACTACCGTGCTTTTTGATACTGATAATTCTGTTAAGAAAAAGTTATTGTGGCATATTCAATTACAACAACATAATACCCCTCATGTAGTTTAACGAGTCCTACCATTTTTGATACTTTGGCGTATGTGGAAAGGCAAGAATCTTCTATTTTCCAACAAGTATCTTTAACACTGATGGAAATATACTTAAAGGCTATGCTGATATTCTGGAATGGCTTGATGCTACTTTACCATCAATATCTACGGAGACCTCTACAGCCCAAGTGGTTTATAGGGATATGCATCATTGGCAAAAACCAGAGAGTTGGTTGGTTTAAATGTAACTATGGTGCAGCACATCATGAAGATAATAACTATCCGGCTTAGGTTGGCTACTAAGGGATCATTCATCACAAAAGTGTGGTTTTATGAGGAATGAGACTATACCAAGGTAGGACAACAGTGATTGAAGCGAAGGCTAGTGCATTACTATGGGCTGTTCAATGTGTGTAGGCACAAGATTATCATCGTCTAATTTTTGCAATCAATGCGCAATTGGATTGAATGGTTTGAAGAGGTCTGTTTTGTTTATGCTCCTCGTGCGGTGAATATTTGTGCGTATTACAACATATTGGATTCTAATTGATCAATAAAGTCTTTGAAGTAAAAAAAACAACAACTGGAATTTAAGTTTGTGTGATACAACGTGATTCAAAATTTTATGAAGATGGAACCCGAATGATGGTTATAACACATTTCGTGTGGTTATAAATCTTTCACCCTCAGTTTGGAAATATTATTTAGTAGTTTTTGTGGGTTACAACCCTTCATATATATCTTTAATAATATATGCAAATATTATTGGTGCAAATGATAAGTTTTAGAGTAATATGGTTCAGTACCCATACTTTTTTGGAAAATGAAGTGTTCCAAAAGCATACATTGTTCACATATATAAAGACTATATTATCCTTCTGTCTTCTCTTCCTTCCTCTTTCTCTTTCTCTTTCTTTGTCTTCTCCTTCATAAGTTTTCTTCTCTTCGTCTTTTATGCAGTTTTTTTTCTTTTCTGATTTTCAATTTTGATTTTAATTGGTGAGAAATTTTGATTTTGAGTTCAATTTCGATTGAATCTTACCTTGTCTAGAGGAAGACGAAGAATCATCGGTGGTGAAGGTGGTGGTGAATCGCTTTTCATTTCTATTTTGAAATTTACTTTGATTTCCCCGTATTCCACCAAATTTGCCTTCATTTCCATCTCCTTCTATCCGATCTTCATCTCCTTCTATCAAATCTGCCTTGGTTTCCAACGAAGGCTTTATCTCCTTCTATCAGATCTTCATCTCCTTCTATTAAATCTGCCTTGATTTCCAACAAAAGTTTCATCTTCTTCTCCAACAAAAGCTTCATCTCCAACAAAAACTCCATCTCCTTAGATTAAATATGCCTTGATTTCTCTGTATTGTCGTCGTCTATGCCTACTATATTTTCTTGTAGTCGCTAACTCTTCTATTTACTATTATGTCTGCTCGTAGTTACTAACAGAGTATGTTATCGTATACTGAATAGGTTAGTCGATAATATGTTATTTGCCACTGCATCTGTTAGCGGGTACTAAATATATTACCCCGTGATAAATATATTACCTGGTACTAACTACCTTAGTGGATAAATAATCTTTATCCAGACTATATTACTCGGACATTGTCCACATGAGTTAGCGGCTAACATATGTGTTACTCGGTATAATTATGTTAGCAGATAATAAATATAGTAACATATACTAAATATATTAGCATATAATATTTCAGCTACCCGGTAACTTGTATGTCACCGAATACCAACCAGAAAACTGAATATTAAATGATCAAAAAGACAATTTCGTCATTTACACTTGGCCTAAGGTATTTTCCAAATTAAAAAAAAAAAAAAAAACGATTTTGAAAATTTTTTAAATTTCAAAACTTTTGCGTATAATACACCAATTTACTCTAAATTTTATGGGTTACAACACTTCCACCATGAGTTGGAAATATTTTAAATAGTTTTCATGGGTTACAACCCTTCAGACAAATATATGCAAATATTGTCACATATTTTCAATTTTCAAAGGTTCCGTAAACTAGCTAGAGGTTAAATCTTCCCTAAGGATATATACAAACAATGGTTTGATATAATATCGTTGAAGCAAAATGTGAATACCAATATGATGTTGTGTTTATATTGTGTCCATGTTTCAAGATCGTTTCAAGAAATTGGTGGAAAGTCGATGTTGTAGCTTGTTCACGTTTGTGTCGAAGCCACGCCACGCCGCTTGTTGATCAACTCCATGAGCGATCGATGTAGCACCTGCATTCTCGTGTCCACCAGAGATCTCATTTTCTGTAGCCTTACCTGTCTCCACTGTGGCTCACTTGGACTATTATCAATGGCAGGTGAGTAGAGGTATGTTGGAGAATTTAACATACTGTTAGAGTTTCTACTGCCATAATCAATACCTCGGATCATGTCGTTACTGACTCCTACAGTAGAGTCGTGAGAGGAAGAAGCAGAGGAGAACGGGCGTGTGCTTCCCTCTCCGCTCCCACTGTCGTCATCATCTTCATGGCCAAAGCTGTGGTGCCGGATAGAAGATTCATGAGCACTCCAGTTGGGGACAAGCAAAGATATCTCGTTTTCTATCATTGTAGCGATCTCCAAAGAATCCCAATCACTGATCTCAAGCTCTTTCACCATCTCCAAGGCTACTTCCAGAGGTGTGTCGCTCACAATGTTGAACGGGAACTGAATGTTCCTCATGTGACCTGTGACAAATTAAATTAATTCTCACAAAAAATTTCATAGGAGATTATTCAATTAAAGATTCACCATTTATAACCAAAAATCAGAAGCTAAGGTTACTATAAAACTTTTCTTTCCTATGAATTAACAGCTAACTAAAGCTGCTTCAGATCTTGTAGCCCAGTTCGGCTGAGCAAGTTTCCAGCAACCGAACAATTTCCATATCCCAAACAAACCAAGCAAGAAAATTTCTAGTAAGAAGAAGAGCTTTAAAGCGTACCATCGCCATCTAAAATTTGTACTTGAAGAAAGATGTTCTGGTCTTCTGAGTTCATCCTTCGTGTTATGGACATATCTGTCGTTCTAGTTGGATCAGCCGTTGAAGGCAGCTGGTCTACCACTGTCCCGTTTGCAGCTAAATTCTGGATTGCGAGTTGTGGCTGTAATCTACAGAGAGGCGCTAAATCTCTCTCATCAGTTATAGCAAGAAACGGGTCTCCCAAGAGCTCCTTTGCAGCTAATCTCTTTGACGCAGTTTCTAAGCATCTGCCAACAAAACGTTGGGCTTCCATGTTTTGGATTAGATGGAAAGATTCAGGCAACTTATCCTGAACCAAATCCGCATCAAAGAAAGTAAATATTTCAAAAGACTTTTCTAGGAAGATGAAAATGATTGAGATAGGCTTCAGTTCCTCTGCTTACCGATGTAACTTTCTTGTATATTTGAGCAGGGTTGGTGCATTCAATATAAGGATACTCACCGGTAAGCATCTCTAGGACACACATTCCAAATGAATAAATGTCCACAAGCTCATTGTAGTCTTCTTCATATAGCTCTGGTGCCATGAATTCGGGCGTTCCTAATGGTATATCCGAGATAAAGGCTGAGGTTCATACTGCAACTTCCAAAATTCAATATTAAAAACATGGAAAAAAGAAGAAGAGAATACCTATGACGCTATGCGCATTGTTTGATCCACGGAGAACTGCAGCTAAACCTAGGTCACCAATCTTAACTTGCCCTAGGTGACCATTAACAAAGATATTATCACATTTTAGGTCCCTGTGAATGACAGGAGGATCATGTCCGTGCAGGTAAGCAAGACCATTCAAGATCTGGCGTGCCCAACTCTTGATTGCCCGGATATCAACATTGTGATACTTCCTTCGATACCTGCAGATGAAAGGAAAAGGACAAGGTTCTCGTAAAGGGATTTTGGACATGCATGAGATTATCGTGTTCTCTGACACAAAGTATGAGGTAAAGGTTCTCATTACTCTCTCAGGGTGCCTGATGTGAACAGCTCAGTGATGAAGTTAAATGTTCTGCGGTTGAAATCAATCCAAGATGTGCAGTAGCGGATAATAGATTCGTGATTGAGATTTTTGAGGAGATGAACCTCAGAGTAGAGGCGTTGTAAAGGTTCAGGTGATCGGAAGACCTCATTGAGCATAACCTGATTCCAAGCGACTTCAATTCCAAGAACCTGATCAAATGCTTTGTAAACAGTCTTCATTGCTCCTTTGCCAAGTACTACTTGGAACTGCGCACCAGTCATTCATCAAATCATACTCATGCAAGTTCAATAGTTAGAAACATCTCTAGAAAGCAAATCTTCAAGGGACATCTCTAGAAAGTGCAAACAAAGGAAAAGCTCCAACGAAAGTCAAATGTTCATTACAGAAGTCCAGCGACGACAAGCGAACACATCTCAAAAAAATAATCCATAGAAACACCAAAGCAATGCAGGAACTCAAAAGATTAGGCAAAATATGGATGCAACAGACATCAAAGTCAAACACCTTCAATAGACAATCTAAACCAGCTTAAGGCACAATTACAAAGCTTCTTCGAATTTAAGGACTCATCAAATTCAGAAAAATCAACAAATCCAATCCAATAAAATCCTAAAAGATAAAACAACTTACACGCCCATAGCGACCGGAAGGATCCGTCTCGACATAAGGGAGCGATTCATTAGAAGTTCCGGCCAAAGAGTTCTCCATAAATATGGCCCCGTACCGGATCTACCAATCAAAATCTCAAATCGGACGGAAATTTAACAAAAACTAATCGGGGAAAGAAGATCGTGATGCAGAAAAGAAGATGAAGAGGAGAAGAATAGAGAGAGGGAGAGAGAGAAAGAGGTAGAGAGAAGCGTGCTAGAAAATCCTAGGTTTTCCTTCGTGATTCTCGTAGGTGAAAATGCCGAAGAGCAACCGAAAGAGTCTGAGATAATCAATTCCAGAGAGCAAAACCCAAGCCATTTCAAGAACAACACCTAGTTGACGCAATTTGTATTCGTGCTCTTTCGCCATCATCTGTCTTCTTCTCTTATGGACCTTCAATTCAAAAAAAAAAAAAAGGTTTGGTGGGAAAAGTGAAAAAGAGAGTATGTGTGGTTGCAGCCGATCAAAGTGGGGAAAAAGTAGAAAAAATAGTTGAACTTTTCACTTCTTTTTTTCTCGGGAAAAAAGAAAAAAAAACAACACAAAAAGGAAGAGAATTTGGAAGAGAAGAGATCAAAGATAAAACAATTAGTATTAGACAATTCTGAATATGAAAAACCTCTGGCCACGCTTAAGTTTCACCATCGAGAATCCGAAAACAAGAATTCGTATTTGTTGATTTAATTCAACTCTTTTATATCTTTAATTGATGATGATTTTGTGTTAAGAAGTCAAATAAGATTTTATTAATAAGTAACGTGAAGAATGTCTTCTGTGTAGAAATTTGTAGTCGTGACGAGCGCTTTCACTCTCGTGTGTATGTAACCGATGATTGCGTCATTTTGACAATGTCCCACTTTATTTTATTTTTTCTATTTTTGATTATTTCTATTTCAATAGTTTATTTATTCCAAATTATTCAGCATAAATGGCTAGATATTATTATTATATAAGGTAAGGTTTCTCAAAATTAGTAATTAACAGGATTCTTCCACGTGTCAAATTCAACGATTAGAATTTTTTTGATAATACATTCAAAACAATTAAAAAAATAATCATATCTTTATCACAAAATATTTGTTTTTATTTGAAATCATATTATATGAAGGAATCAAATCTTAACATTAAAAAAATAGTAAATAATTAACTATATACTAATCTTAAGAAATTTTATATACATAATCATAATTCAAAAGGGAATTGAAGCAAACAAACAAAAAAAGATAAAATGGTAAAAAGGTTTAAATTCAATGTATTATTATTTTATTTTATTATTATTAGGGTTTATCAAAGTTAGTATTTTCTTATTATATAAAAAAGAGTTTCTCAAAGTTAGTAATTAACAGGATCCTTCCACATGTCAGATCTAATGATCCAAAAATTTTCTGGATTTATTTAATTTTAAAAAACTAGATAAAATATATCTTTAAATAGATTTCATCAATATTTAGATAATCCTAATCAAAAAAATTCCTAACATAAATGAAATCTTAATCTAAAATGAAATTAGAAATATTAATTGTTAAAAAGTTAATTTTAATAAAAAGTAATTTTCACTTCTAGTCATATTATATAAAAAAAATTGCAAGTGGCCTTTAGTCCAGTGAGTGGTGGTAAGTCCACTAAAGACAGGCGCACATGCACCAGGGATCGAGTCTCATCGCCTACAAGATTTATGTAGGAATTTGGCTAATAGGCCGCTTTGTGGCTCATATTGATATTGTCAATGAAAAAAAATTGTATTATATAAAAATCTTATTATATAAAGAAAAGTTTCTCAAAGTTAGTAATTAACAGGATCCTTCCACGTGTCAGATCCAATGATCCAAAATTTTCCTGAATTTATTTAATTTTAAAAAACTAGATAAATATATCTTTAAATAGATTTCTTCAATATTTAGATAATTCTAATCAAAAAAGAATTCGTAACATAAATAAAATCTTAATCTAAAAGGAAATCGGGAAGATTAATTATTAAAAAATTAATTTCAACAAAAAGTAAATTTCACTTCTAATTGTATCATATAAAAAATATTATGTTAAAAACTTATTTTTATAAAACGAAGTTTTATTATCATCTTATTATATAAAGAAGAGTTTCTCAAATTTAGTAATTAAAAAGATTCTTGCATATGTCAAATCCAATGTTCAAGAAGAGTTTCTCAAAGTTAGTAATTAAAAGGATTTTTCCACGTGTCAAATCTAATGATCATAAATTTTTTGTGATATATTTAAAGCAATAAAAAATAATTGTAACTATATCACAAAATATTTATATCTATTTAAAATCCTAATATAAAAAGAATAGTAAATATCTAACTATATCATAATCTTAAAATAATACTAATACTCTTAATATTCTAATTGAAAAATTAAATTCACTAAAATAATTATAAAAATATATCTATTTATAATAATTATAAAGTAAATCTTATATATATATATATATATAATTATCTATATATATTAATTCATC